>CM032487.1:6991703-7005461 GCA_019059595.1 Marasmia exigua | reverse complement strand
ATGCGAATCACGACCTTCCGTATGGAAGGCGCGTTCTTATCCACTAAGCTACCATCGCTCTATAATTTCATTTAGAATTACAGCCCCAAAACCTTGTCCCTAACGGCCAAAGACAAGAGTCAATCTTGGTACATTGAATGGGCCCACGTGCCTTGTTTTCTGTGACAACATCTAAAACTTCCCAACTATCTCGAGACTTAAAGTATTTTACTCTTGTTCTCCTTTCTTTATCACGTAACCCCACACACATATTATTTACAAAGCGTATTGTTTCACCAACAAACGACTATTTCCAGCAAAAAATACACCGACACAACGCGAAGAACTTTGCTCAACTTGTATCGGTTTTTCTTTCAAAGAAAACTAAGTTGAACGGAGTTTCTGACACACTGCTTTGGAGTGTAGATGTCGTAGCAATATCTTAGTTTTACTCACTTCATGAAATACTTTTTTATGCTAGAGGCGAAAAACTGTTAGAAAGTAATCCGCCCATGAATATCCGCGAAGCCAGAGAGATCGCTAATTAGACGTGTGTAACTCTTTACTATAGATATCAGGAGAGGAAATATGATGGGACAACTGGTGCAACATGACATGTTCATCAAAATAATAATAGAAGGAAAGAGAAGAAGAGGAAGACCAAGAAGAAATTACGTCCAACAACTAAAGGAAAAGGCAAATGTCATGTCGTACAAGGAATTGAAGGTGCTGGGAGGAATGGAGACTACTATATGGATGGATCCATGGATGGAGCGTCACTCTTAAATTAGATAGAGAGAGAGAGAGAGATGACTCTTTACTGAAACGACTCAGTGATCCGACTCAGCCAAATGATACACTGTTCCAAAACTCTAATTTTCGCTCCGAATGTATCATTCGACTCAAATGGATCTCGAGTTCGAGTGAACCGAATGATCCGATGAACCGAATGACCCGCATGAGCTGAATGATCCGAGTGATCCGAATGCGCGGAATGATCCGATGATGCGAATGGTCCGAATGAGCTTAATGATCCGAGTGAGCCGAATGATCCGAATGAGCGGAATGAATCACGGAGATCATGAGAGTCGATGTTCCAAATGAAGCATTTCACTGTTCCGCATCTCTGCACTGATCCAGATGCAAATGTTCTAAATAAATTCAACAGCCAAGGGGCAGCAAAAAGGAAAAACAATAAAAGTAACCAATACCATTTTAGAGTTAGTATTGTATGTAAGCCTTGCACTTGATAATTTATTTATGCGTGTGTGTGTATGTGTGGATGTGTATCACCAATCAATCTCATTTGTATGGTTTTTCGTTCCGTACAATCTAAATAGCATGACAATTCCGTTTTAGAATAATAAATAAATATTTCACAACATCACATACATTGATCTGACTCCGAGATAGGTAGCTCAAAGCACCTGTGTTACGGATATCAGAATCAACAAAAAGCGATTACAAATATATACATAAAATTCCTTTTTATTTGTAAATATATTCTTATAATACAGAGAAAACACCCAGATCAATACGAGCAGACATGTTCATGCACACAAATGTTTACTGTGCGGGGATCGAACCCTGTTACAAACGGGTCGAGAATGACGCCTTATACTTGGTATGTATTAAAATAAGTACCTGAAAATTAAAGCAATAAGAAAACAAATTATGTAAAAGTAGTTTGCCGAGAGGTTGTAACGCGGAAATTGTTTCAAATAGATCCGGTTTATTAGCTAACAATTAAAATCTATTGGTGTCGCTAGTTAGGCCTACCCGTCGCCTTAAAGTAACGCTCTCGGTAAGTATTGCTCTTAAAAAAAATGCAAAAGATTGCTATAAATAATATCCACTATTAATTTAGCAGTCTCATCTTAACTGGTGGTCAAATATTTGTAATAATATTTAAAATAATAATAAACTGGATACTGTAAATATACCTACAATATTTATAGGACTATCGACAGCTAATTTCGAATCAAGCACATACAAATTTCGTCGGCTTAGTAACGCGTTCAGTGGTCTAATTGGTAGAACATTCACCCAGATTGTGGCAAAAGATTGCTATAAAAAATATCAACTATAAAAAAACATTTTAAGAATATCTAGTCTTCGATTGGTATTTGAACCATCTTTTCCGAACCGGCCTAATTGCTCTGATAGTGAGCTATTGAGGATAATAATGTATGTCGATTAATTTTGATTAGTGCTTGATTAGTCTGTGTAGATGAACTGACGATAGTTACTTACATCATATTAGTCAGATACAAATTTTGGCTCGACCCGGGGTTCGAACCCAGGATTTGTACCTGAGTGTTTCTGTTAAGAAATGTTCAGTGGCAGCCCGGAATCTGGAAATTGGCGGTCTTGTATCCCCGTGCCACGGAAAGCACGTTAAGCCGTTGGTCCTGCGCCTGATCCCTCTTCGGTCGTGTCACAGTGGTGTTCCATCGAAATATGAGGGTAAGGGAATAGAGAGTGCACTTGTGTCTGCGCAAACACTTGTGCACTATAATATGTCCTGCGTCGATGGACAATCTCTGAGATTGGCCGCCATGACCAAAATATCGGTTTGGATGACATTATTATTATTAGTCAGAGCAATTTTCCGCAAGGTCACGATCGTGGGTTCGAATACCACTCTGAGACTGTCGATATATTTTTTTTGAAAATTGCATAAATTCTAACCCCTAAAATTTTATATACGCTCTCCAGACTACCACACGGTATGTCCCCACATGTCTGAAGAAACTATGAAAAAACCCAAAAGATAGCGATACCTTACTGCTGACCTCTTTACGTCAAACCCCACTTTACACCACGCCTATAGAGTTCAAACTCGCTTGGCAGGTGTGAGGAAAAAGTTCCAAATGGAAATAACAGCTCTTCAAAGGAAACTAAGTCGGTTTCACGCTGTCAAAACTTATGAGGAGTTAGACAGGGACAGAGATAAGAAACAATAGTATTGGTTGTGTTTACATTTTTAGGCAGTACAATCGACAGACCGGCCCTTTGGTCTAATAGTTTAATTATCGGGCCGTGATCTCGGTGTCCTGGGTTCAATTCCCGGGTCGAGCAAAAAGTATGTTTCGAATTTTTCGAACGTAGCTCGGGTTTGTGATCACCAATTGGCAAGCGTGGTGATTAAGCCTAATCCCATCCCAGGAGCGATAACTTGATTTCTATGATGGAGGCCTTTGCCCTGCAGTGGGACAGTATATAGGCTAATACTTTACTTTACTTTACAGGGAAACCAGACTAATTGGATCACGGTTACACATTCAGTATCCACAATTTCATAAAAGTGATCGTATCAGGAAAGATGAGATCCGCAGAAGGACCAAGGTCAAAGACATAGCCCAAAGAATTGCATGCCTCAAGTGGCAATGGGCAAGGCACATTGCGAGGAGATCAACGGCCGATGGGGCAGAAAGGTCCTCGAGTGGAGGTCAGGTACGAGAAGCTGAAGCTGTGGCAGACCCTCCACAAGGTGGACTGACGATCTGGTAAAGGTCGCAGGAATCCTTTGGATGTGGGCGGCACAGGACCGATCCGTGGGGAGATCATTGGGGGAGGCCTATGTCCAGTAGTGGACGTCTATTGGCTGAAAAGATGAAGATGATGATGATGATCCACAATTTTGAGAAACTATCCGAGAACTATTTCTATCTTACTACTAGGAGGTCTTTACTCTATGACACTAGTGTTATATAAGGACACCTAAACACATGGAAACCTTTTTGTTTCGACTGTTTAATGTTTTTGGGGTTGCGTACCTGAAAGGGAAAATTAAAACCCTGGATAATATATTTGTACGCGAAAAACCTTCAGTCTTCTGAAGCAGTATTGCGGAACTATCGATAGTTGACCTCGAAAATAATTTAGACTATCGATAGTATTGCTATTGGTCTAAACTATCGATACTATCGATAGTAAAATTTGTTCAATACTTAAGTAAATAACACACTTAAAAATATTTAACCACCAGTTAAGATGAGACTGCTAAATCAATAGTTCATATTTTTTATATTCTTTAAAAAATATCAACTATTGATTTAGCAGTCTCATCTTAACTGGTGGTCAAATATTTGTAATAATATTTCCTCTGGATATTGTAAATATACCTACAATATTGATGAGACTATCGACAGCTCATGTCGAATCAAGCACTTACAAATTTCGTCGACTTATTAACGCGTTCGGTGGTCTAATTGGTAGAACATTCACCCGGATTGTGGAAGGTGTGGGTTCGAATCCAGCCTGAACACGAAATGAAATTTTTAAGTGTGATATTTACTTATTCTTTATTTATTCTAAATTGCAAAATATTGCTATAAAAATATCAACTATTGTTCAATACTATTGATAACGCCAACACTATCGATTGTATAGTGCCCGATATTATCGATAGTATTTTACTTCCTCACAGAATCAATCAAAAACTATCGATACTATCGATAGTATTGATCTAAATTTACTATCGATAGTGTCGATACTATTGACAACCAGCAACACTATCGATAAGCAACACTATTCCGAAGATCTATTACAGGGGTGTACCTATTACAGGTTGTAAGTATCGATAAGCACTGACACTCCTTATAACCATTCACCACCTATTCTAGGAACAACATTATTATTAAGTAAATAATGCACATTGCTTAAAATAGGCAGACGAGCTTGCGGCCCATCGTATAGTAAACGTTTACCGCCGATCATAGGCATCAACAACGTCGGAGCACAGTCATGCGGCGTCTACCGTGAAAGAAGAACTCTTAAATTTTTTTCGACAGTTTTCGGGTGGGACTGGAACCCACGATCTTTTGCTAACCGGGCAACTGCTTTACCGACTAAGCTACCGGAGACCTTGGTATGACGACGAATTTTGTATGTGCTATTTGCTTCGCCGTGAGCCGACAATTACTATGTTTTTTAGATTTTCGCGTTGCATTATAATTATAATGTATCAATACGGGGATTAACACGATATTTATTACACGAGCGGACAGTCTGCTCGTGACCACGGCTGCTGTAACGTAGCCGAAACGTCGAGCCAAATATGTGAGTACACAATGTTGTTTCATATAATAAATATCGTGTTAATCCCCGTATTGATGCCTTATAATTACTATGTTATATAGCTTTTAGAAATTCCCAGTTCCTACGAAAGCTCTTCCTGATTTTTTCTCATCCAATTCCGGCTTAAAATTCACAAGATGTCTTTCTAAAAGTACCCATGGCTTCTTCAGACGACATCGCGAGGTCTCTATCTATTCATTTTATCTTTCAATTAAACTAGATAGTAAAAGGTTTTTGTACGAAACTTCGAGTAAGATAATTGCTTTTCATCTTATTTATAGCATGGTCTTTTTGCTAAAGTGTATGTCTGTATCGATATACAGACTTACACTGACATACAGACGAAGCAGTCGATACTGCCTCGGTGGCGCAGTGGTTATTGGGTCGCACTTTAAAGCAACGGCTGCGCAAGAGGTCCCGGGTTCGATCACCGGGTCGGGCCAAAAATTTGTACCTAAGTTTTCGGTAAGAAATACTTAGTGTCAGCCCGGAGTCTGGAAGTTAGCGGTCTTGTACCTCCGTGCCTCGGAAAGCACGCTAAGCCGTTGGTCCTGCGCCTAATCTCTCTCCGGTCGTGTCACGCTGGTGTCCCATAGGAATATGAGGGTAAGGGAATAGAGAGTGACGGGTGTTAGCGCACATACTTGAGCACTATAATATATCCTGTGTATGTGGCTGATCCTTGAGATTGGCCGCCGTAGCCGTAATTGGTTGGAGGATATTATGTTTGTACAATAGGTGATAAGGCTCCAGAGGGTCCGTTGTAGAATAGTAAACTCGTAAAAATGAAGTATAAAATATATATTGTATAAAAACAACAACAGGCACGCAAAATGGCAACAGGAGAAGAGAGAGAATCAGAAACAGCATGCGCTATGATTGGCTGGCGCAGTGGCGCCATCCAGTGACATGTATTACAAACTAGCAGTCGGTATGGCAGCATCTGTTTACATATTTACCAATAGGTGAGGTGAGGGATGGTCATACAGGGTATACCTATCTGTGAACTGTATTATATTAAAATTAATCTTTATTGAAGCCAAAAAACACTTTTCACAAAAATAATGGTTAGCGTTAACACCTGCAGTAGTCTAGGACTGAGTCCCAAACTGGGATTCTCAACTTTTGTCACCCAAATGTTTCACAAATTATTATTGAGTACGCGCAATGGAAGACTTGTACTTTATCTATATATGTATACGTATGGAACATAAGATTTAGCTTACCTCCAGTCAGAATATGACGTGAATAGAACAAATGGATACCCTTAAGTTAGACGAAGCCCCTAACTTGCGCAAGTTTCCCTAAGCCCCGGCTATTCATCATCCATCCCAGGTGTCCCGATCTGCTGGTAGCAATTTTACCATTCACCTTTCACTATTCAACAAAATCACAAAGACGCAAATGGATCCTGCTCACATAACCTTAAATGCACGGTGGTTTCCGAAAACCGTTGTTAATCACTTATTTATAATTATTACTAATGCAATGCAATAATGCCAGACAATAGGTCCCAGAACTCAAAACACTATAATTTACTGATATTATAGACGCGTGATAAAACAAAAACGAAAAGCGAGCCCGTTCGCCATGTCTAAAATGATGTAAAACATGGCGCGGAGCTAGTGTTGCCCGCAGGAAGCAAAACCAGGACACAGAGGGCGCTTTATCAGCCCACCCCGTAAACAAACAGGTGTTTCAGACAAAAAAATAGGTATTTAATTTAACTTAAACTAATGCAAAACAATTCTTTGGGCTATGTCTGTGACCTTAGTTCTCCTGCGGATCTCATCATTTCTGATACGATCACGCAAAGAGACTCCGAGCATAGCCCTCTCCATTGCTCTCTGGGTGACTTTGAGACTCCTTAATCGGCTCATTGTAAGCGGCCACGTTTCGGTTGCGTTTGTCACAGACATAGCACAAAGGATTGCATGTCTCAAGTGGCAATGGGCAGGGCACATAGCGAGGAGAACAGAAGGCCGTTGGGGCGGAAAGGTCCTCGAGTGGGGGTCACGTACAGGAAGTCGCAGCTGTGGCAGGCCCCCCACAAAGTGAACCGACGATCTGGTGAAGGTTGCGGGAATCCATTGGATACGGGCGGCACAGGACCGATCTGTGTGGAGAACATTGGGGGAGGTCTATGTCTATTGGCTGAAATGATGATGATGGTGATGAATGCAAAAGAACGTTGACGATTATGTGCAGGTTGTTAGGGTAACATGATTATTTAATTATCTATACTTAATTTCATAATAACTTCCACAATACCATAATCAAGGTTAAGGAGCCATTCACTTATAATAATCTTACACTGTATAAGGGCTCTTTATAATATACTTCTCTCTTCTACTTAAAAGAATATGAGCAATGTAATTATAATGGTGTTTCGCCAATTCAAGTCTACAGCCTATTATGGGACATATTTTGTCTTTTCTACGCTGCTTAGCCAGCAACCTAGGATCGTAGCTAAGGATTTTGTGTTTGCGAATGACAGTGTTCAAAATAAACAATTTTCGTACGGAAAGAACTTAGTATCGTCCTATAAACTGTCCCACTGCAGGGCAAAGGCCTCCATCATAGAAATCAAGTCCTCGCTACTATGACAGGGTTTAATCACCACGCTTGCCAAATGCGGATTGGTGATCACAAACCCGAGCTATGTTCAAAAAATTTGAAACATACTTTTCGCTCGACCCGGGAATCGAACCCAGGACCCCGAGATCACCGGTACTTAAACCACTAGACCTGTTGGGCGTTGGGGAAAGAACTTCTCAGAAGCTAAATATAAGTTGTTATGTTATTACACACAACATATGATTTGCTTAATAAAGATTTATAAAAAACCCTATTGCCCCATGATTGCGTACTAACAAGAGCACTCGATATAATTAGCTCGGTTGTTGACGCGGCTCTGGTCAAATCGGAATTAAAGAAAACCACACCCAGCGTGTTACGTCACACGGCCCTAATTGAATCTGCGGTCCAAATACTGATTAGTACGCCGGCAAATATGACGTGGGTTTTGTAAAATGGCGTCCGCAACATGTTTGCCTAATGAAGTTTGACTCTCGGTAATCCGTTTATATCTTGATCATCGTTCGTCTTATTTTGATTAGAAAATACAAAATTTAATAACAAGAATATCTTTTTTAAAGTTTCCTCTTTATTTTTTAATAACAAACATTATGTAAGTATATTTTTCCGTTTTATATGTGCACGTAAAAACCAGATATAAATGAAGGATCGTTTGCTTTGTCTGTATTTCAGGGCTCAAGTGATATTATAATATAATATTTGATTGTAAAAGAGTTCAATCTTTAGGCACCATCTATCCAGATTCATTATCAGACCTTTGAACTTAATTGTGATCACAGTCCATTACAAGTCCAAATACGAGTATGATACGATAATAGTGTTGCTTATCGATAGTCCACTATCAATAGTCTATCGATAGTAAAAGTAAAATCAATAGTATCGATAGTCTTTCGATAGTATTGCTGGTTGTCAATAGTATCGATACTATCGATAGTAAAATTAGATCAATACTTTTGATAACGCAAATACTATCAGTATTATCGATAGTTTAATGTCTAATAGTATCGGACACATTTAATCAGGCAGCAATACTATCAAAACATACCTGACTATCGATAGTATAAAACTATTGATTTTATCGATAGTATCCATAGTTTTGGTTTAATTCTGTTAGGAAACACAATAATATCGATACTATTAACAACCAGCAATACTATCGATAGACTTTCGATACTGTTGATTTTACTTTTACTACCGATAGTGGACTATCGATTAGCAACACCATTATCGTATCATACCCGTCTTTAGACTTGTAATGGACTTTGACCACGATTGATTTCAGTATCGGACATTAAACTATCGATAGTATTGGCGTTATCAATAGTATTGATCAAATTTTATCATCCATGGTATCGATAGTTTTGCTCAATAGCAACACTATCGATGGTACTATCGATAGTCTGAATGATTTTCGAGCTCTACCTCTCTATTGATAGCACACTAACGACGTCAATCGATTTAAATTTTTATTTTTACACGCTTATGCATGAATGGGCTGGCTTGACCGGAATGATACCTACAACTGCTTCACAGAAGACCGGCGTTAAGCAGCACCTGCGCTGTGTTTCGCCGTGTGAGTGGGGTTACCGGAGGCCCAATGGGGGGAAGGGGAAAAGGTTGGCAGCGCACTTGTGACTCCAATCCATCAGGTGATCCGTCTGCTCGTCTACCACCTCTCATATAAAAAAATCTATTTTAAACAATTTCAGGGTTACAACCTTAGGGCAAACACTTATACTATTAATTAAATAACCATGCACAAGTATTGGGTCCGAGGACCGAAGAGGGATCAGGCGCAGGGCCATCGGCTTAACGTGCTTTCCAAGACCGCCAACATCCAGACTCCAGACTGGCACTGAGAATTTCTTAACAGAAACACTCAGGTACAAATTTTGGCCCGACCCGGGGATTGAACCCGGGATCCCAAGCGCAGCCGTCGCTTTAAAGTGCGACCCACTAACCACTGCTCCACTGAGGCAGTCTGTAAATACTATTTAGTTGTCTTATTTTATTACGTATCTAGATTGTAATTTTAGTGTGATCGTAATCTAAGCACACAAACCACGGTGAGAATAAATTTAAGTTACAAATCAACATTATTTAATTAAACAGTCTGACTGTACCACTGCTATTACACTCGTTTTATCTGAAACATCTGATTAATTGAAGCAGCATCTCTTTGGTACAGTTCATCGCATTTTTTTGAATAGTTAAGGTTTTTAATGTGACGCATCGACGAAACTATTTGTATCTATTATTTGTGGTGATTAAGAGACATTTAAAAAAAATTAAATCTATAGATTTCTCTATATATGTAGGATTTAATATTTTTTTCAATTTTTAATTTAAGTTCAGAATGACAGGATGCGTGTATCGGAACAATGTGTGTGAAAGGGATGCATGACAGGACGATTCACTCACTCATTCTCTCGAGCCAACATGGCGTAAGGTGTAAACGTAGCTTACCAAAAGATGTGTAATTTTTAAATAAATAACGAAGTGTTCGCATAAAAAGAGTTTTCCTCAAACATCCCGACCCACATATACGTCGCAGGGATATGATAAAAACGGGGATTTGATCAAATCACGGCGGATGTTAAAATAACAACACGATTTTATCTTATCCCTAAACAAATCTAGTGAATTTATAAAATCCCTAAATTGGTTCAGTGAAATGACAAAAATAATTTTGCTGTGTATTTTAAAGGTTTATTTGTTAAGATATTCCCCACATAATTATGATAATCAGATGAGTGTAATTCAAGGAAATATTGATATTAAATCACCATTAATTTTATTTAAACATTTTTTTCTTTAAAATAATTAACAAAAACTTTTTGTTAGCATGTAAACCTCATTTTAACAATTTCGAAGTTCGAACATCTCGAAAACAACACTAAGATAAAATTATTTATTTGCTTAAAACATCGTATAAACGGTCTTACGATAAATAATACAATCATTTTGCTACTTAAAAATAGCATGCAAACTTGGATATTATCATACAAAATTATTTTAAACAATTTCGAAGTTCGAACATCTCGAAAACAACTTATACTATTTTTATCAATACTTGTATTACCTTTTTGGTTTACCTACTAGCAATATGATTACCGCCAAAAACAGCACTTAATGGCGTTTAATTCCAAATTTCTGTGCAAAAACAGATGAAAAAAAGTTAATTATAAGTATTAAAAAGAATGAGTTATATATTCTTTCACGGAGTGGTTTAGTAGCTATCTAATTGTATCGAGTAGCGTAGCTACGCTACGTTGGGCCCCCCCTACCCGTCGCCTTAAACAGGACTGACATAGTTTTTAGCATTTCACTGAACCAATTAGGGATTTGTTCAATTCACTAGATTTGGTTTAGGAAAAATGATAAATCGTGTTGTTATTATAACATCCTCCGTGATTTGATCAAATCCCTTAGAGAATTGATCAAATCCCTGGTCTAAACATATCCCTGCGACATATAAATCCATTAAAGTTTTTGAAGACAAAATTATGTAGATTCATTCATATGAGGAGGAGTCATCCAATCCAGGGGTAATTTGCATTAGCACGAGTATTGTACACTTACAATATGTGAGAAACAACATCGTAAGGAAATCTTCACGGTTCGTATAGTACTCAATTGTTGATATAAGATCAATAATATCCTCCAACCGATTCCCTCCTACGGCGGCCAGTCTCAACGATCAGCCACGTACGCAGGATATATTATAGTGCTCAAGTGTGTGCGTGCAAACACAAGTGCATCTATCCCCTTACCTCATATTCCGATGGGACACCAGCGACACGACAGGAGAGGGGTGGACGCAACCACAATTATTAGTACCAATGTACTGGCGGTGCTAATTTCGTCGATGCATCTTATATGCATCGACGAAATTAGCAGTCTGTATTGCAATGGTATCTAAGATGAATGAAAGTAAATATGTTAGTTTTTAACTTAATGTTTGAAACCAAAATGTAAGATAAGATAAGATAAAATTATTTATTTGCTTAAAACATAAACGGTCTTACGATAATAATACAATATGCTCATGTTTTGCTACTTAAAAATAGCATGCGAATTTGGATATTATCATACAAAATTTCTTCAATCAAGATTGGATTTATATGTTATTTATCAAACAAAAGCTCATTATCTAGAAGTATCTAGAAGAGATCTACTAGAGCAATAACAACGCCTTCTTCTTAGTTCACTTTATATGTAGATACTTTATTCACTTTTTACGCGCGGTGAATGTTATGTGCAATTAGGTGTACTCGTATGTAAAGCTACCTATTTTTTTAAATCGGACTACAAAACATAGGTATATCGATATGATGGCGAACTTAAATTATAAGTATTTAAGCACTTGAGTTGACCAACGGCCCGAACCGGGGATTGAACCCGGGACCTCTTGCGCAGCCGTCGCTTTATAGTGCGACCCACTAATCACTCAACAACTATTATTGAGATAACAGAGCTATCGCTCTAAAACCCAGGCTATGATTCATCATCATCATCAGCCCATTTAAGTCCCCACTGCTGGGGCACGGGCCTCCCTCAATCACATGAGGGGTAATTGCCATACTCACCACGCTTGGCAGACGGGTTGGCGAGGGTTTTGATATAAATGAAGAGTTTTCCTTCTCTGGGTGCTGATGATCATGCCAGCAGCTTTACCTTAGTTGCCTTTTACGACACCTCGGTTTGAGTAAGGGTGGCCTATTCTACTCTGCCGGTGACCACACGTCGGATTGGTGATCACAATCCCGAGCTATGTTCGAAAAAATCGAAATATACCTTTGCTCGATTCGTCACAGAACCAGAAACCTCTCCATGACGGATTAAAAATTTTGGCAGTTCCTATTTCTGCCGTACCATTTAGAAATAGAATTTGTTGCCGGCGCATGTATTTCCTCCTTCCTACAATATGGATTCCTTCAAACGAAGCGTGAAGCATTTCGCGGGCAAGTAGGGCAGTGCCAACGTAAGCAATGCCTTGAGATTGTGGGCTTTCCTCGTGCTTACCATCAGGCTGAGGAGAGCCAATAGGTACTGTGCAACTATAAAAAAAAGCTCGGCAATGAGAAAAAATATCGTGCGGAAATCTGCACGTCTCGGATATTTTCTTAAAATCGTGAATATATACAATATTTGAGACAATATCACGCACCATCAAGAAATGGGGAAAAGCTCGTTGCGAGCGCACGTATTTCCCCCTTCATACAATATGGATCGCTTCAAACGAAGCGTGAAGAAGCATCTCGCGGGCCAGTAGGGCAGTGCTAACGGAGGTGATGCCTGACATCGCATCCGTTGTAATTGCAACGAGGGCTCTTCTCCTCTTACCATCAGGCTGAGGAAAGCCAATATACTGTGTGACTATAATAAAAAAACTATAATTCTAAGGGTTGCGAATCTCAGACGGCAGTCGCTTCATTGTAATTACCAGACTTCCCGAATCCTGGATCCTGGTGCAAGTGTACCCCGGGCTCCAGAGCGACAGCTTTGGACGCAACTGGGAATTACACACTAAGATTAGGAGGATTAATTAGGTAGAGGAATCGCCTTCCACGGACGCTCCGGCTGTGAATTTTGACCGTGGGCGAGCCACGCTTCGGCATGAATGGGCCGGCTCGATCGGAGTAATACCACGACCTCACAGAAAACCGGCGTGAAGCAGCAGTGTACTGTGTTTCCGCATTCACCGGGTACTGGAGGCCCAATCCGGTGGAAAGAGGGGTTTAAAGAATGGCAGCGCACTTGTGCTCAGCTCCACTGGTGTCGCGGGTGTTCATAGGCGGCGGCGGCAATCGCTTACCATCAGGTGATCCGTCTTTTCGTCTGCCAACTATCACATTAAAAAAAAATGAGCTGCCATCAGAGGTTTTTCCGGGGATTACCCACAGCATAAATAAGGTTCTTCAAAAATGGAGTGTTAACAACATTGTCAACAATAACCATTTTGTTAAAAATAACCAATATAACAAATTCGTAGAAAATAACAACTTTGATAAAAATAACAACATTGTTAAAAATAAAATCTTTGTTAAAAAGTAACCAATATAACCAATTCGTTGAAAAAAAACAACTGAGTTGAAA
>CM032487.1:6811604-6991603 GCA_019059595.1 Marasmia exigua | reverse complement strand
TAGTACCGCCAGTATACTCAGAGTATAATAGGGTATAGTGCTTGTAGTGGTTATGTCTCCATCGGTATGTTTGTCACAACAGCGGGGTAACGACGACGCCGGGCCCTAATTGTGGCTGTGCGCTTTGCCAGAACGTACGACACTCACTCATACTTTAAAATATTTACACCCTGTAAATTCTTCGAAAATTCACATCCCTTTTCCACGTGTTCTACCGACCATTCCAAACAACATTTGTTAGGTAGTCACGTGACTTGGTCATTATGCATGGGAAGTCGAAAAAAAATTTCTACGAAAAGAAAAACCGCATTCTAAAACCACGAATTAAATAGTGTAAAATAATATTGTACACACTTTATTCACTTCAAATAACATTTTATAACAGTACACTCAAGAAAAGGTTTAACCGAAGTCGATGCCCAATACTATCTGCTCTGTGATCCATCTCACGTTCATAACAATAAGTAAGCTGCTATGCCTAACCAGGTAACATTATGTACCCCCCTCCCTCCCTCGTTTGACTTCATCTTTCATGAAACGCAATGAACACTTTATACTCGTACTTTAAGAACGATTGAGTAGAAAGAACGGTTAGAGACTGCAGTTAGAAAAAAATGCAGTAAACTCATCCAGTTTATTATAATCACTTGTTCTTTACCAGAGGCAACCTACTCTTTCACTCATGAGTGAACAGCTAAGAACTGAATCACCCTTACCAGTTCGGTAACTGTTTGCACAAGTCTAAAAAGCTGAAGCCGAAGGGATCCATCACTGTATTAGGTACATAATGGACAACATTTCATATTTTTAACATGTCCATATTGTTTTTTTATATGAAAAAAGACATAAAATGAACAGACCCATATTTTTTCTTTTTTCAAAATTTGGTCATTTTCATGCATAAAATAATTATTAAAATTCTTTATATTCTAAATAGACGTAATCGCCAAATGACGTCATCGGACGGCTGAATACAGCGATATTCCTTTGCTTGTCATTGTTTTAATAAAAAAAAGGTACTACTGTCAAAGGTAAATAATACTAGTCAACATTGTCAACGTCATTCATTCATTCAACGTTGACAAGTTGTCTTTTTTTTGACAGTTGCATGTCATGGGTCTGGCATTTCGTAAATTTAAAACTATAATGTGCTGAGCAAAGAAATATTTTACATTCTGCCGTCCGATGACGTCATCTTACGTTTTTTAGTTTTTAATTTTTTCCTCAGTAAATAAGCAATATAAAAATTAATAAATATATAATCGCGCAGCGGAAAGTAAATAAAGAAATGGTATTTTTTGTTTCAGAGCTTAGCAATTTTGAAATGTTGTCCATTATATCTCTTACCACCGGCTGTGATCAGAGCTACGCTGCGTAGTGTGACTTTGTGAACGGAAAATCAATTGTTCCAAATAGTATATACCTATACATTTACATACAACCCGTGCTGATAAAGAATGGGAACAGAAATGGCGGCGCATCTATTTACTTCTCGCTCGCACACTATTTGCGTCTATACTCGCACCCCACGAGTGCGAGTATAGACGCAAATAGTATGCAAGCGAGAAGTGGATAGATTGGCCGCCATTTCTGATCCCATTCTTTATCCGCACAGGTTGTAATTTAATTGGTAACAATATTCAATTATTCATCAGGGATTAGGCGCCGACTTCGGTAACACCTTTTCTCGAGGTGTACTGTTATAAAATGTTATTTGATTGAAGTGTATAGAGTGTAAAAAATATTATTTTACACATTTTAGTTATCCTTGAACTCCTCACCGTTGAGTGACCTTCCATCATCAGCAGAGAAACAAAATTAATACAATCATGCGTAAATACTAGTGCAGTTTTGAAAAAAGATATAAAAAAAATACGTGTGCCTTTAAAATTTGAGGGTATCCCTCAATTTTTCCAGAATCCCCATCATCAGATCCTGATATCCTTATCATGGCACCATTCCGGGACTATCTACTTTCCACTTAAAAAAGAATCATCTACTTAAATCTTAAATGGCAAAATAATCGGCGAACAAACATAAAAAATATATATATACGAGTCGAATTGAGAACCTTCTTTTTTTCAAGTTGGTTTAAAAATAATCAATGTTAAAAGGGACAGGAGCGAGTTTTTACCGACTTCAAAAAAAGGAGGAGATTCTCAATTCGACATGTATATTTTGTTCTGGAAGTATTCTTAGCAAGTTTGCATTATATGAGATAAATAATAATAAATAAATATTTCACAACATCACATACATTGATCTGACTCCGAGATAGGTAGCTCAAGCACCTGTGTTACGGATATTAGAATCAACAGTGGGATTACAAATATATACTTACTTTTTCTTTTGTAAATACATACTTATAATACATAGATAACGCCCAGACTATTACAAACAGATATGTTCATGCACACAAATGTTTGTACTGTGCGGGGATCGAACCCGCAACCCTTGCACCAGAGGCAGCGTTCACTACCACTGTTCCAAACGGGTCGTCAAAGATGGTACTAAAATCGGTTTAACGGTCTAAGCGTGAAAGGTAGGTAGGTAGGTAGGTATCTAGCGTAGGTAATGGACTTACAGAGTTACTTTGCATGTGTAATACGAATATGGATAAAATCATAAATATTCATAGCAAAATGCGATTCCCTCAGGACTCGTAAATCCATAACGCAGATAAACAGACACGGAAAGAACGGGAGCACACCAATTATCCCAGTCACCAATTTTCCTGCTCACCGTTTTTCCTGCGTAACATTTTTTTTCCACGCACCAAGATTTGAGAATTTTCACAGAGGGGATATTAGTGGATATGCCGAGCATTGGGACAATTCAGGCAAACAAAAAATAATCAATACGGCGATTTGAAAAATACCTTAGCCAAGAGGAAAACGTGGTAAATAGGGCCAAATGGAAAAGCGCTAGGCCGCAGAGGAGAAAAACACGTAAAAACACACTCAAACGCGCCGGAGTGTTTGAGCCTCACTCAGCCGGTCGCGCCGAGACGCGCGCGGACGTGTCGTTACATGGCGCGCGTGCTAGGCATAAGCGAAGCGCTGTTTTAGCGATAGCGCAGTATCGTTTCTATTGGTCGTAGCGCCTAAATGAACAAAAAAACAGGATGATGTCGTACGTGTCATAATACCAAAGCTATTTGAATGCCTACATAATACCTTTATAAATATAAAATCCAGTTCCTAAACTCAACTCCTAATACACCAAGAAGAAAATGAAGAGTAACTGCTGATTAGTTTTGAAATATACCTGTGTGCTTAATACATATTGCAGTCAGCTCTCAGAATCTATCACATTAATACGAAAGCAAATCAATGAATGCTGACAGGTATAGCGAAAAGCTATTTCTCTAACTCAGATGAGCAGCGAACGTTAACGTGATCCAATACATCGAAGAGTCAGCGAAATGCGAAGCGCAAATTATAGCGACAGCTCGTTTCTAGACTCAACACGTGGAGTTGATTTAAATAAGTCGTTGCATAGTATTGAAATGCTAGTCATAAGCGGAGGGCGTTAGGCACTTTTTATCTAGTGGCAGATGATCAAAAGGATCACCAGGTGGTAAACTACAGCTGCCACCCATGGACATTCGCCGCAACAGCAGTGGGGTCACAACTGAACCTTTTCCCCTTCCCGGGCACAAAAGCGGTTCTAGCTGAAATTGGCTAGTCATAAGCGGAGGGCGATAGGCACTTTTTATCTTGTGGCAGATGATCAGATGGATCACCAGATGGCAAACTACAGCTGCCGCCCATGTAGGTACATTCGTCGCAACAACAGTGGAGTCACAACTGAGCTGCTAACCTTTCCGGGCACCCCAGGTACAAAGCGGCTGTACCTGACATTGAAGAGTTCGTTGATCTATGCGCTAGGCAGTAGGGAAGGGAGCACCCTTGGTGTTTTAGTGGGTATACCTCAGGCCACTGCCAAAGGAAAGCCCCCACATAACCGTCCGCCGCCCTAGCGGCTGGTATGCTTAAGGGAGTCGGTCTATCAACTTCTCGGGCCGGACATTTCACCAGGTTGATCAAAAAAACAAAGAGGCAGTAACTATATCGTATGGTCTGTCTCGTACACGTTTCGTATGGTCTCTGTCTGTGTCTCACACCGAACTACGCTAAGATCACTGTACAGTCAACTCCAAAAATATGTATACACTTTAGGACCTTGTCACAATACTTACCTATAAGAAAGTAGAGGTCTACTTTATTATATTATATATTGTGACAACGTCCTAAAGTGTATACATATTTTTGGAGGTGACTGTACGTGCGCATAAGGTGTGTGTTTAGCACGCCATCAGGTGAGTTAGGTTTCTGTGTCTACTTAGTGGTTTGTGCGTTAGTCACTTAATAGTATTCGGCCTCGGACTGCCTCGGTGGCGCAGTGGTTAGTGGGTCGCACTATAAAGCGACGGCTGCGCAAGAGGTCCTGGAATTCGATCCCCGGGTCGGCCAATAAAATTGTACCTAAGTTTTCGGTAAGAAGTTCTTTGAGTCAGCCCGGAGTCTGGAAGTTTGCGGTCTTTTACCCCCGTGCTTCGGAAGGCACGTTTAGCCGTAGGTCCTGAGCCCAATCCCTCTCCGGTCGTATCACCCTGATGTCCCATCGGAATATGAGGGTAAGGGAATAGAGTGTGCACTTGTCTTTGCGCACATACTTGAGCACTTATAGTGCTATATATCCTGCGTGGCTGATTCCCAACAAGCCAGCCAAGATTCGATCTGGCAACCCTAGTCGTTATGCCAGAGTCGTCCTCCTCATCTGTGTCTTTCTCGGTTGCGTCCAAAGCTGTCGCTTTAGAGCCCGGGGGTACGCTTCAACCGTGATTCATTTGGTATTTGCAATGAAGCGACTGCCGTCTGACTTTCGAATCCCTTAGACAGGGAAACCAGATTAAATGTTCAGAATCATTAGCAAATATTATAGCTATCCACAATTTTGCCGTGTGGTCCCGGCAGAGTAGAATAGGCCACCCTCACTCTTACCGAGGTGTCGTAAAAGGCGACTAAGGTAAAGCTGCTGGCATGATCATCAGTACCCAGAGAAGGAAAACTCTGCATTTACATCAAAACCCTCGCCAACCCGTCTGCCAAGCGTGGTGAGTATGGCAATTACCCCTCATGTGATTGAGGGAGGCCCGTGCCCCAGCAGTGGGGACTTAAATGGGCTGATGATGATGATGATGATCCACAATTTTGAGGAACTAGCCTCGATTTGTAGATTTCCCCACGATTCACGATTTTTTCCCTCACGGTTGAAATATGCACATAGATTTGAAAAATCCGTGACCATAGAGAGAAACAGAGATATCGCTTATGCGTTGCTGACCTTCTCTTGAAGGTCCTTAAGTCGTAGCCGTCGGGAAATACTCCTGCAGCCAAACAGTTCCACAGAACTGAGGTAGAGTTGAGAGTTTCTGATAGAGTCCGCGCCACCAAAAGAAGTCGCTATCAACATTCAAATTTGAGTTTTATTTTCATTGACACGAGGGATTTCAAATTTTAGTTTCGTGTTTTGGTGCGTTTAGGTATATCTCTCTTCTTTTTTTGTGATATGGGGGGCAGACGAGCAAACGTATCACCTGATGGTTAAGCGATTACCGCCGCCCATGGACACCTGCCAGGTCAAAGGAGTCACAGGTGCGCTGCCGGGGTTTTTAAAAGGAGTACGCTCTTTTCATGAAGATTTGCAGGTCGTATTGGTCCGGAAACACCACATGCGTTAGTACATTCCACAGTTTTGTCGTTCGAGGTAGAAAGTTTCTTGAGAATCGCACAGTTGAAGACTGCCAACCATCTAGATGATGGGCATGGAACTTTTGACGAGTGGAACAATGACGGAATGAAGTGACAGTCCGAACAAATCCTCAGAGCGTTCCCGATAGTATAAGCGGTAGATTATACATAGCGAGGCTACATCTCTACGCAGTTCCAAGGATTCAAGCCGATTGGAAATATCTTGGCAGTCGACGATTCAAGTCGCTCTCCGTTGAACGCGGCGCCCCTGCCCAAAGTATTCCATATGCGGTCGAACTTGCGCCTTATAAAGCAAGAGGCGGTGGGCTGGAGTCAAATATCGTCTCGATCTATTGAGGACGCCAAGGTTTTTTGAGGTTAGCTTAGCCAAGGCTAAGCCCAGTTCCGCGGCCATCTAGAGGGCAAGCCCTGTGGAACTGGGCTTCGCTTGATATGTCGACACCAAGTATTCCAATGTTGTCCAATGTCTTATGACTTGCACCTTATCCCGAAACCTGGCTAGACTATCCGAGTGGTGTACACGAACTATTCAGGACTCTTGACACGTGGCTAATGTATTTCTCGCATATTTATGTGTATATCAGTGGCGGTTCTGTTGTCCCTCCACCCTCGAGCTGTTCAAAAGGGTTTTTTAACGGCAAATGAAGGATGTTGGAGGTGGGGGGAGCGTGCGGCTTGTATGTAGGAACATAGTGTTAATTATCGTGAGGAGTTTTCTTAAGGTATCTTCAATACCTACATAATTTACTATTATAAATGGGAAAGTGTATGTATGTCTGATTGTTTGTCCGTATTTCACGACAAATGGTCTTGAGTTGCTTTGTAGCAACGAATTGACAGTGATTTTTAAGTGGAGATTAGTTGAACGGGTGTAGGAGTGTCACTCTCTATCTCTCTCTCTTCTTGTGGCTACTTTGTAGCAAACCACTACACGAGAATTTCACTCGAGCTGCGGGGTAGAGTGTTTGCTCGTACCAAGTTTCAGAGAAACAAAAACAGGGTTATTCATCAACTCGACACAAAATACTGGACATACGTGTGTCTAGTTGGTAGTTAGCAAGTAAAATCTTTTTGTTTATCTGGACACACAAAGTTGTCCTTATGTGAACTCATCATTATCATCATCTTTTTCGGCCAATAGACGCCCACTGCTGGACATAGGCCTCCCCCAATGTTCACCACATGTAGATCGGTCCTGTACCGCCCGAATCCATGGATTCCCGCGACCTTCACCAGATCGTCGCAACTTCCTGTACGTGGCCTCCACTCGAGGACCTTTCCGCCCCAACGGCCATCTGTTCTTCTCGCTATGTGCCCTGCCCATTGCCACTTGAGGCATGCAATTCATCATCAGCCAATATTCGTCCACTGCTGGACGTCCGGCTGTCCTACGCCACTCAATTCAGCCTGGGGCCTTGTATCCAAGCGTATCCCGGGTTCCAAAACGACAGCATAGGATACAACCTGGAATGACTACCTAAGAAGGCAACTTTTGCGGCAAAATGGGCTAATGTCAAAAGTTTTAACATTGGCCAAAAAAGACTAGTCGCACTTAGTTTACGATAGCTATAATATGACGTACTTACCATTGTTGATCTGAAGCTTAATCACAATTAATAGGCAGGCCTTACATCTCATAATACTGCTAGTAGCTTGATCAGGGATTACCCCGATTCTCACAATTTCCACTAAAACAAACCTTTGTAGATACATCTGTAGACAGCAGCCTTAATATGCTGCGACTCCGGGATATTAACAAGTATTTTCGCAAGGAAACTAGCAGACACGACAGGGTGGAAATCGACAAAGCCTGCCTGCACAATAGCAGAAACTAAAGGTTGTCTACTTCTGACGGCGTCGGGCGAGTTGGCAAAACACGGATCTAGAGTGCGTAGAGATTATTAATGCCTATCTACATGTTACAATTTTCAGTCTTAAAACTAACGCAGTACAAAATGTGCGGATAAAGAATGGGATCAGAAATGGCGTCGCATCTATTCACTTCTCGCTCGCACACTATTTGCGTCTATACTCGCACTCGTGGGTGTGCGAGCGAGAAGTGAATAGATGCGCCGCCATTTCTGATCCCATCCTTTATACGTACAGGTTGTACGTATATTTCTTTTATTTATTAATTCTAGCACACAAAACAGATTATAATCGAAGAAAAACATTGTTTAGCGAATAAAATGTACATATTGCAGTCCTAAATTGTGTACATGCCTAGGATCTTACAAGTACTTATAACATAACTATGCACTAAAAAGGGCTTATTTGGTAAAACAAGAAGTGAAATTACAGTTGAAATCAAAACGTAAAATTGAATTACAAATTAAATTACACTACAATTGAAATTACATTACAAATTAAATTACATTATAAATTAAAAACCATTACAAATTAAATAACATTACAAGTTAAATTACATTACAAATTAAATTACATTACAAATTAAATTACATTACAAATTAAACTTACATAGCAAATTAAATTACATTACAAATTAAATTATATTACAAATTAAATTAAACTACAAATGAAATAAAATTACAAAGAAAGTCAATAAGTTAAATAAAAATACTAATTAAATTACAAATAAAATCTTTCAGCACTTTGTATGACTAGCAAATTATAGGTCTATAACATGCACCCTGTAAGGGTGTAGCAAGGCACTAACCTTTCGAATGCGCGTGGTAACACCGTGTTACCGTGAAATTTTTACCAGTCGAGTGCGCATGGTTACATGTTAACACCGTGTTACCATGATTTGTTTTTTTTTGTTTTTGGCTTTGGGTCCTTGCTTTTTAGGATTCACACTACATTGTGAAATTGTATGTATGTTTTAAGTTCATTTCTGAACGCATCCTTAATAATCCATAGCCTAAAAGAGTCCCTATTTGATTCGGCGGGAAGGGTTAAAAGAAGCCGCGTGGGCTGATGCAATTCAAAGGTTTTAAATTAGTGTCTAGTGGTCTTTAGTGTGCAAGTTTGGCGTTTATTTGTGCAGTGAAGTGCCGCAATGTAATCCTAATAATAAGAATCGTTGGATTGTATCGTTTTTAACACTGCTATTGTGTGTCGAGTGCGTTGTCTCGTGACAACTTGCTTGGACCTAGAGTCTTAAAACTCGCGATTGCTTTTAGAGTGATATCCGCTGAAGCCGTAGGTCGATAAAACGTAAAACACCGGCGTTTTATTGAGTGACTGTGACTTTGACTGACTTCGACTGTTGACTACCTACTTGTTCTCAATAAGTTACTTGACATTGGCGAATTATCTTCGGTTGTCCCGCTTAATAATGCCTAAAATCTAAAACATGATAATGGCAGGAGTAATTCTCAGTCGAGAAGTTGATTGCCACAAATAAAATAAGAAGAAGAGTCCCCATTTTTTCGTCAGTTGTCATGCAATTACGTGGCGCTTTTGTTTTTATTCTGTTATTGATATGTTTACCACTCCTTATCGCTATAATTCTTTTGTTAAGTGTTCTCTTATAACTAATCTCAAGTGTTAATGTAACATGCGTGTCTGTGATTTGAATTATGGCCTTTTTATGTGTGTGAAGTTATGAATAGAAAAAAAAACGAATTTTTTAGATTGTCACGAGAAATGCATTTACAAAGATATGAATAGTGATACAATTCAAATATTAGGATATTTAATAAGCTTTAAAGCAGTGTTTGTCTCGTCGAAATCTACCGCGTATTTTAGTCACACCTTTTCTAGACATAGGTATACAAAAAATGCTTTTAAGGACGCACGCAATGGTATGTTCGCGTAATAACGGTGCGCATACATACTTGTAGGTTAACTACAAGTATGTATTGGATGGCACTATTTTAGTCCTCAAATCGCAGCGTCCTGCCCGCTATGTAGGCGGGCTCCTTCCGGGGGGTCGTGCACATGGCTTCTTGCCCGTCAACACGATTCCTTGATTGATTCATATCGAAGCGTGGCTCTGCCACGGTTAATCTACGAAATCGTATCACAATAAGTGAATATGAATTACAATCCACAAGCCGTAGAAAGATTGCACACTTATTTGTGAAACAGCCCTAAAATTACTTGTGTAGGTACTTTTGCGCTTACCTAGGTATAGGGCATAGGATCGTTTTTGTTAAATAAAACCACGATAGTGAAAATTGGATCAAATTTTTAAGGTTATAATAGAACTCCTTTGCGAGTTAGACCGCGAACGCGACTTGTCCCTTTGCTGGTTAGGTATTCAACGAATGACACAAACTAAGTAGATGATACTACGACGAATGATGCATCACTAGGGTTGCCAACATTTCATCAGCGCAATATAGTATATTCCAAAATAAGGTGTAAAAAAAATATAGTACATTTAAAAAAAATATAGTATTTTATGGGAAAAACAAAAAAGAGACAAATATATATGTGTTAATTATTTATTTTTAATTTAATTAATTTTTATAAAAACTATATTTTTTTGCACTTCTTGCACTGTGTAACAGTTTTTCGTTTAAAATAAAAGTGTCATATGCATTGTCACACTCAATTTTTAAATTAACATAAATCAAAAGCTCATTTTTTATTAATGATATACTACTTCTGTTTCTTTCTTCTCGCCACTTCGAATTCATAACCGAAAATATCCTTTCTGTGAATGCCGAAGTGGCGGGAATAGAGAGCAGGAATGATATTACTTTAAATAAATTTGGTAAGTCATTTTCAGTTTTTTTTTAAATATACTGCCATTTTGGCCTGTAGTTTTGTCAGTAAAGTCATTACAGTCTTTTACTTTAGCAAAGATTTCATTCAATATCGTTATTTCAGAGTACAGGTCGTCCATTTTGATACATAATTTTTCTTGTAAATTTAGAACTTCTAATATTGTCTCACAGTCATTAAATGAAACCTCCTTTTTTAAATTTAATTTTTGGATTTTACATAACCAATTGCTATCACCAAAATCAAACCATTTATTAAGATAGTCTAAACATTTATCAATAAATAACAAAAAATTCTTTTGAATTGCATAACTTTCTGTAGGGGATTTTGCTTCTAATGATT
Source organism: Marasmia exigua (assembly GCA_019059595.1). Taxonomy (NCBI): domain Eukaryota; kingdom Metazoa; phylum Arthropoda; class Insecta; order Lepidoptera; family Crambidae; genus Marasmia; species Marasmia exigua. The sequence goes on along the minus strand of CM032487.1, from coordinate 6,980,789 downwards.
GCAACATTTTTTTGGTTTCGTAACCAAAAAAAATATCTTTTTTACGTTGTTCTAGCGCCGATTTTAAAATTGACATAACATGATACACATCTAGGACTGTGATGTTATTGCCTTCAAGTTGTTTAACAGCTTTATGAAAGTTATGTAAAAAATGACTCGCGAAATGCAAAAAGATTAGAACTTTACTGTTTCCATTACTTTTGTTCATGTTTCGGTGTTGAAAATATAGTATTTTTACGTACTATATATTTTTTCAACAGTATATAGTACGCAGACCCGAAAAATAGTACAATACTATATATTATAGTACGGTTGGCAACCCTATGCATCACCCACCTCTGTTGAATATTTTTGACAACCGAAAATAGTTATAAATCGAATCAACTTCTTTTAAACAAATAATAAGAATCTCCCAAGTTATACTATGTTGTCTATTGTACTGTTTTATTTGTTTTAGGTGGTGTTCTGTCTGTATATATACTTATTTATTTTTTAAAATAATAATAACAAACTCAATTAAAGAGACTCATCAACACCAACTCGCATCACCGTCCAATTTCAACAAAAAAAGAAACGTGTCTCTTTAATCACTTGACATTGGCAAGTTGCGGCAAAACGCAGAGCCATTATTAAAAAAAAAAAACTTCTTTTATTAAATTAATTGGAAATAATGTTCTACGGCCTGCAATGAAGTAGTTCTCCATCGTTCAGTACCTATGATGCCACTGCGCCGCCGAGGCAAGAGCGCGAAAGTTTGTACTAAGATTTCAGTAGCAAATTCTTCAGTCAGCCCGGAGTCTGGAAGTAGGCGGTATTGTACCCACGTGCCTCGGAAAGCGCGTTAAGCCATTGATCCTGCGTAAGGGAATAGAGAGTGCACTGTTTGCGCTCACATTTGAGCACTATAATATATCTTGCGTACGTGGCTGATCGTTGAGATATTAATTACCTATGAAGCTTATCTAGAAACTGTAATTCTCCATGATATCTCCCAGCGCTGCGTCTAGCCCCGACAAAGCGTAGGCACTGAAGCAAGCGCTAGCCGTCTATAGTGCTTAATTACTGAATGTCTAGGACTCTTTGCGCGTTGTTATTTGTCTTTTAGTCCTTGCAATCCAGGAAAAACAACTTGACGGTGTTTGGTAGGCTGCTTGTTCGGTCCAGTGGCATTTATTAAAGCCCACTGCTTTTTCATAAACGTAACTTTGTTAGTGAAAAAAGTGTAATAGAGCAGTTTTGACGTTTAAAACAAAAGATGTTGAAAAAGAATGAAATCTAAAATAACACCGTTTTAACCGACTTTTAAAAATGAGGAGGTTCTCAATTTATTTTTTTATGTTTGTTCGCCGATTACTTTGCCATTTATGAACCGATTTGGATGATTCTTTTTAGTTGGAAAGTAGATAGTCCCGGAATTGTACCATGATAAGGATATCAGGATCTGATGATGGGATCCTGGAAAAACTAAAACCCAACTACGACAAAAAACGTCGCTGAAAAAGTATAAAACAAGCCTTCGTTGTCAATTTATGCAATATTCACTATGTAGAGATAAAATTTCATGTTTGGAAATCCGCAGTCACACGTTGTCAAAGGGTAGTATATTTAACGTGTGACTACGCCTTTCCAAACATGAAATTTTATCTCTACATAGTGAATATTGCATAAATTGACAACGAAGGCTTGTTTTATACTTTTTCAGCGACGTTTTTTGTCGTAGTTGGGTTTTAGTTTTTTTACTTTTATTTTATTTGTACTATTTTGGTGTCCAAGTGCTAGTAATATATATATATATTCAAAATGTACAAGTCAAGCGCTTTCAAATGATACCAAACACGGCATATTTATCATAACTTTATTTTTTACTCTGTATGTTTTGTCCGCTAGAGGGCGCCACATTAGATTTTGTGAAACTTCATATAGCCTATAACCAGCGGGACGATCAAGACGCTTATAATGATATGTCATTTGTCGAATTCTGATAAGTAGTTAAGAAGTTACGTGGAAACAGATGAACATACATACATACATACATACATACATACATACATACATAGCCTGTCAAAATCATAACCCTCCTTTTGCTTTGCCGTAGTCGGGTAAAAATTGACGAAAACCCACAAATTTTATAGGCACACGTAATGTTTTTGTATCTTTTTTCAATGCTGCACCAGTACTTACGACCGATTGTATTAATTTTGTGGCTCTGCTGATGATGGAAGGTCAACTCCTCAACGGTAAGGAGTTAAAGAATAACTCTTTCAATACTGTTGCCGCGTGGTGCCGGCAGAGTAGAATTGTACCACCCCATCTCTTCCCGTGGGGTCGTAAGAAGCGACCGAGGGATAAATCCGACCCAAGCATTTCATGGTGAGAGGCCAACTCCACAGTTAAACGGCTGCAGCCGACCTGGCTCCGCACGTATCGACTAGTCGTTCGTGCGGATCCAGTCAGGAAGGCCGAGAGGGTGGCGCAGGTCTTGGGCAGCCCTGCGTTTTCCATAATTGCGTCCCAGGCGACACAGTGTCTGTGGAAAGGACACTTCACCCGCGTCACGCGGATACCAACACGGGGAGCGGCAGTCATCGGTTATAAGTCCGCACGTATGGGCGTAAGTGCGGGCGCCAGGGGTCGCTTCCGTCAGTGGGAGGGTCCATCGTAGGCCCACTGATCAGTTACCGCCCGCTCCAAGTTGGGCAGCCCCCAACCAATAAGGTACTGTTCCGCCCCGGTGCTGGTTCGCTTTTTTAGGGTGTAGAGAGCGCCAGCCTCAACTGGACAATCGGCGCCGTTACATTGTAGGTACACCTGCGACTAACAGGCATAGCAAAAACAACCACGAAAACCGCTTGTCCATGCGATTTGCAACATGAAATGTCCGTACTATGAGGACAGGCCTCCCTGACACCTGTGGAGGCTCTTCTATTGACGCACAAGATCTGCGTAAAACTGCCGTTATCGATGCCGAACTCAAAAGACTGAACATTGCTGTTTGTGCTTTACAAGAGACCAGACTCCCTGACGAGGGTTCCTTGCGTGAGACATATTACACATTCTATTGGAAAGGAGGGGACAGCAGCGCTGTGCGCGAACATGGCGTAGTCTTTGCTATTCGCAACGACCTCCTAACATCCATAGAGGCTCCTCGCGGCATCTCGGAACGCATAATGTTGCTGCGGGTAAATACGAATCATGGATACGTAACACTTATTCCTGCTTACGTACCAACATTATCTGCAACAGATGACGTCAAAACACAGTTTTATGACCAGCTCGACCAGTCTCTACGCGGGCTAAGACCATCTGACCGCTTATACATTCTGGGCGATTTTAACGCTAGGGTTGGACAGGACAACGTAGCTTGGCCTGATTGTATTGGTGACTACGGTATAGGGAAGTTAAACCAAAACGGCCAACGTTTATTAGAGCTATCGTGTATATTCCGAATCACATTGTGGATTCCGCGCGTGACGTTCCACAACGGATATGATCTTTACACTTCGCCAACTTCAAGAAAAGTGTAGAGAGCAGAGAACACCTCTGTTTGTGGCGTTCGTAGACCTTAACAAAGCCTTCGACACCAAGCAGAGAGGGCCTTTATACTGCACTTTTAAACATCGGGTGCCCTCAGAAACTTCTAAGTCTCATTAAGTCCTTCCATATGGACATGAAAGGATCTGTTGTTTTTAACGGCAATACATCCGAGCCGTTCGAGATGCGTAGAGGTGTTCGCCAAGGCTGCGTGTTGGCTCCTACCCTGTTTGGTATTTTCTTTTCTTTGCTGTTTAAGGTGGCTTTCGGCGATTACCAACAGGGTATCCACCTGCACACGAGGGCTGACGGAAAGCTGTACAATATCTCGCTTCTTAAGTCTAAGCGTAACCGCGATGACTTATTCGTCGATAGCCTTCTGTTTGCTGACGATGCAGCGTTCGTTGCTAATTCTCATGGTGAGCTTCAACAAATTGTAGACAAGTTTTCCCATGCTTGTACTCTGTTCTCTATGTCCATCAATGCCAAAAAAACAGTAGTGCTAGCTCAAGGCGCAGAAGCACCACACATCATGCTTGATGGTGTTCCCTTGAGCATAGTCGACAAGTTTTGCTACCTGGGGTTGACTGTGTCAAACAATCTCACGCTAGATGCTGAGATCGATACGCGTATTGGCAAGGCATCGACCATGTTCGGCAAGCTTAGTACAAGGGTATGGAACAATAAACACCTGACCACAAAAACCAAGATGATTGTTTATCAAACTTGCGTTTTAAGCATACTCTTGTACGGAGCTGAAACCTGGACATCATATGCAAAACAGGAACGTCGACTCAATACTTTTCATATGCGCTGCGTGAGAAAAATCTTGCATATAACCTGGCAGGACAGAGTTACAAACGAGCGAGTTCTATAAATTGCGTAGCTACCTAGTTTTACCGCCCTGCTAAAGCAGAGACGTTTGCGGTGGCTAGGGCATGTGCACAGGATGGAACTTTCTCGTCTACCGCGGCGTGTTCTGCTCGGCGCTGTAGCAAATGCTACAGCGCTAAAAAACAAACGCTAAAAAACACTAAAAAACATAAAAAAAAAATCCTGTAGGCGGTTTTTTTCGTAGATTTATTTGTTTTAACTAAGGTTTAACAAACATTAATTTTATATGCATGTTTCTACCATAGCTCAGCAGTGAGGAAAAACATCGTGAGGAAATCTGAATGTTTCGGATGGTTTCTGGAACGTGTAACCGTGATTCAGTTGGATTTCCCTGTTAAAGGGATGCGAAGGTCAGACGACAGTCGCTTCATTGCAATTACCAGACTCCCCCACACTCCCTGGGCTCCAAAGCGACAGCTTTGGACGCAACGGGAATTACACCCTGAAATGAGGATGAGGAAGGACAGTAGAACCTATCGGTTTCAAAGTGTATTCTCGGCATACACTTACACTATTTATTAATTAATCATGCACAAATGTTGGGTCCGTTTTTGTACGTGAAAAATTGATTTACGCTAAAAGTGGCCGCTTTTGGCGTGAATCAATTTTTCGAATACGCGTTGGACCCAACATATTTGCATGGATATTGAATAAATAGTATAAGTGTTTGCGGAGAGGTTGTATTACCCGAAATTGTTTAAAATAGATCCGGTTTAGTAGTTAAAAATTAAAATCTATTGGCGTCGCTAGTGTGCCATACCCGTCACCTTAAGTATAAACTGCGGGCGGGTGACCTAGTTACCCTTGTTGGACTATTTGTGTTCACATTAGTTAACGTGTTTTCGGATTACCTATAAGCATTGCCACTTTATGTAGAATGTAAAGTATCAGCCTATATACTGTCCCACTGCGGGGCTAAGGCCTCCATCATAGAAATCAAGTTATCGCTACTACGATGGGTTTAGGCTTAATCACCACGCTTGCCTAATGCGGATTGGTGGTCACAAACCTGATTACCAATTTATAAATAGTATTATGGACAAGTAACTATTTTTAGGTGATATTTTTAAAGCAATCTTTTGCCATTTATTCTTATATGTAAATAACACTCTTAAAAATCTCATTTGCGTTATTTATATAGTAACTATTTATTCTATTTTAGTATGCTTCAAGCCTTCAATTGATATTGATGAGCATTGAGTACCACCTACCTAATAGCAAGCAATATGAGACCCTCATGTCGAACGCTCGTAAGACCGGGTAATTTAAGAAAAAGTATGACCATAGCATTCAGTGAACCTTAACATAGTATTTTTAAGGTCCAAAGTTGGTTTTATGCATATGGGAGTACAGTTGGCGACGTAAAACATGTTTTTTTGGTAAGACAGCTTCAGACACATCAGGTTCATAATTTCAGCCAATAAACGTCCACTGCTGGACATAGGCCTCCCCAATGATCTACACACAGATCGGTCCTGTGCCGTCTGCATCGGCTTCAACCTTTTATACGCGGCCTCCACTCGAAGACCTTTCTGCCTCATCGGCCGTCTGATCTCCTCGCAATCAGATACTTAAGGTTACTGCATCCAAAGTCTACAGCCAATGTCATCGTCAGCCCATTTAAGTCCCCACTGCTGGTGCACGGGCCTCCCTCAATCACGTGAGGGGTAATTGCCATACTCACCACGCTTGGCAGACGGGTTGGCGAGGGTTTTGATATAAATGCAGAGTTTTCCTTCTCTGGGTGCTGATGATCATGCCAGCAGCTTTCCCTTAGTCGCCTTTTACGACACTTCGGTAAGAGTGAGGGTGGCCTATTCTACTCTGCCAGGGGACCAAACGGCAAACAGCCAATGTAACTATTGTGTTTTTTATCATTATGATTTTCTGTATTCTGTTTTTTTTTGTTACAAGTTAAATACGTTATTTTGATACCAAATAAACATTCCTTCTTTCTTTCTTTCAAAATCATCGCCTTGGAGTCTGGGATACGCCTTTTTCCAGAATTTGGTGAATCGACTGCCGTCTGACCTTCGCAATCCTTAGACAAGGGAACCAGAACAACTTAATCAAAGTTACATTTTTCATAGCAATCTTTTGCAATGTATACGTACAGTTGTAGTAACACGAGATGAAATTTTTAAGTGTGTTATTTACTTAATCAAAGTTACCTACACAACGTTTCAATTACTAAACCGAAATGTGTAGGTTTCCTCACGATGAAGTATTTAACCTCACTGCCTAGTTATGGTAGACATAGATTTGAAAATCAAGAGGTGCATACTCGGATTTGAACTTGCCTATGACATTCCTATGGAAAGGAAAAAAGAAATACCAGGGAAAGTAGAAGGCATTAGACCGCGCGGGACGTCACCCACACGTTCACGTGGACACGTTGAACGTTGGAATAACCTAATCAGGTCATTGGAGACTCAGTCAACGAATGCAGCAGGATGACCTCGAGCAAGCAGTGGTGGCGGCGCCTGGTGAAGCGCTACGATCAGGACCATTCTGCCAAGAGTGTACCGGATAGGAAGAAGACGACCTTCTGTCACGAAGGTTAAAGTTCTAATTAAGGTGACGGGTAGGGCACACTAGCGACGCCAATCGATTTTAATTTTTAGCTTCTAAACCGGATCCTTTTTAAACAATTTCGGGGTTACAATCTCTCGGCAAACACTTATACTATTTATTAAATAACGTATTTCTTTTTAAAAGGCCAGCAGTGCATTTATGACTCTTGCAGGTGCCCATGGGTGGCGGTAATCGCTTAACATCATGATCCGTCTACTTGTCTGGCCCCTATCTCCCCAATTTGACTGCTTCGGCGGCGCATTGGTTGGTGGGTCGCACTTTAAAGCGTCCTAATACCCTGTTGGTTTTAGTACCGGGCTGTGATCTCGGATCCTGGGTTCGATTTCCGGGTCTAGCGAAAAGTATGTAGCTCGCGTTAGTAATCACCAATCCGCATTTGGCAAGCGTGATGATTAAGCTTAATCCCATGACGACCCGTTTGGAACAGTGGTAGTGAACGCTGCCTTTGGTCCAAGGGTTGCGGGTTCGATCCCCGCACAGTACAAACATTTGTCTGCATGAACATGTCTGTTTGTATTGGTCTGGGTGTTTTCTATGTATAAATGTTTCTTTTCTACAAATATGTATTTACAAAAGAAAAGTATTATATGTATATATTTGTAATCCCACTGTTGATTCTGATATCCGTAACACAGGTGCTTGAGCTACCTATCTCGGAGTCAGATCAATGTATGTGACGTTGTGTATAATAATATTGTGTAAAATATTTATTTATTTATTTATCAAAGGTAATAATTCTCACAACATCTCATACATTGACCTGATTCCGTAGTAGTACTAAGTAGCTTAAGCACTTGTGTTATAGATATCAGACAACAGAGGAACACAAACATATACTTAAATACATATATTACACCCAGACACCGAACAAACACAAGTGTTCATCGCACGAATGTTTGTCCAGGGTGGGGATCGAACCCACGACCTTTGGCGTAAGAGGCAGGGTCACTACCAATTGCGCCATCCGGTCAGTCATAGTCGTTTATGGTAGCGATAACTTTATTTCTATGATGGAGGGACAGTTTATAGGCTGATACTTTACTTTAAAGCGACGACTGCGTAAGAGGTCCCGGGTTCGATCCCTGGGTCGGGCCAAAAATTTGTACCAAAAATGTGTACCTAAGTTTTAGGTAAGAAATTATTAATGTCAGCCCGGAGTCCGGAAGTTGGCGGTCTTGTACCCCGTGCCTCGGAAAGCACGTTACGCCCTTTGTCCTGTGCCCGATCTCTCTCCGGTCGTGTCATGTGGTGTGCCATCGGAATAGGAGGGTAAGAGAAAGAGTGTGCATTTGTTTTTTAGATTTTCGCGTTGCATTATAACTATAATGTATCAATACGGGGATTAACACGATATTTATTATGTGAAACAACATTGTGTACTCACATATTTGGCTCGACGTTTCGGCTACGTTACAGCAGCCGTGGTCACGAGCGGACGTCCGCTGTTAGGATTAACACGGGGATCCGTATTGATACATTATAGTGTGCATTTGTGTTTGCGGACACATTTAAGGCACTATAAAAATCCTGTGCACGTGGCTGATCGTTGAGATGACCGACGCGCGGCGTTGCCGTAATCGGTCGTACCGTATAGGTATTTCCGGAGTTGGCTGTACCAGCGCCATCCACCCATGTCCGCGTCACTATCAATCACCAGTTCGATAAATTAGCCATTCGTTTCTCGTTGTCAGTGCGTCGGCTGACGAAAAAAATATTTTGTTTTTATGTGCGGACGGTTGCGCAATTTAAGTACAGCCATTTACGTTTCAATCACAGATTTAATAATAGTTTCGATAAATGAATGAAGGAGAGCTTGTGGTGATATTCAGTGGGTGGGTCGTGAATGAATGAATATACTTTTTTGCCCTCAAATAAAGTATGTAAACTTAAGACTAGGTATTACAAGCCATATTTACATTACAGCATTTAATTGAACCGTGGGAGAGCCACGCTTCGGCATGAATGGGCCGGCTCGGCCGGAAAACGGCCTCACAGAAAACCGGCGTGAAGCAGCACTGTCCTGTATTTCGCTGCGTGAGTGAGGGTACCGGAGACCCAATCCGGGGAAAAGCGCGGTTTAAAGGTCGGCAGCGCACTTGTGACTTCACCGGTGTCGCGGGTATTCATGGGCGGCTACAATCGCTTACCATCAGGTGATCCGTCTGCTCGTCTGTCACTAATAATATAAAAAAAAATGTGGTTCGAATCGAAACATGCACAGTAGATTTTTCAAATATCATTAAATCTGTGAAATATACCTATGTGCGTATTAAAGATGAAGACATTTTTTTTTATCAAGCTAGGTCTATAGAGAACACTTATGAAAGTCAAAATAGGTACACATTATTTTTATCATTAGCTCGTGAGGGAAAACATCATGAGGAAAACACCACTTTTCGGATAGTTTCTGATTTGTATAATCATGATTCGGTTCATCTGGTTCCCGTGTTAAAGGATTGCCAGACGGCATTTGCTTTATTGTAATTAACAGACTCCAAATTTTAAAGCATTCGTTCAATTAAGTGCACCCTGGGCTTCAAAGCGACAGCTTTGGACGCGATCGGGAATTATACGCTAAGATGAAGGAGAGTTTCGATCTTATGCTGAACCATGCTGAGATTACTGTCGCATCTACCTATGTCTGATATTACTACTATAAAGTGGTAATCGGGTTTGTGACCACCAATCCGCATTAGGCAAGCGTGGTGATTGTGCATGATTAGTTAATAAATAGTGTAAGTGTTTGCCGAGAGATTGTACCCCCGAAATTGTTTAAAATAGATCCAGTTTAGTAGCTAAAAATTTAAATCGATTGGCGTCGTTAGTGTGCCCTACCCGTCGCCTTATAGTGATTATGTTCTCTTTGGGTAGAGTCGCGGCGGACGAGATGAAGGCGGGGAGGCTTCGAGGCGGGTGGCGGCCCGGAGTTCCGCTCAGCGACTCCGCCGCCATGCTGTCATTTCGATTCATGCGTATGGCCACAGATATTATAAACATTTTATCTATCTCTCTATTAATGTATGGCTGAATAAAATGAGAAGGAAGACCAAAGAAGTCCCGCGGAAACCGAGCTTGAGTCGGCATCAACACTAAAATTTGAGTTTATGCTTATAGACACAAGGAATCTCAAATTTTAACTTCTTTCGTGGTAGGATTCTAGTAGCTCCCGCCTCCACTCTACTTAGAGAATTAGAAGGAGGCGATACGGCAGTCTGTCTGTCAAGTAGCAAGCACCCAGACTTCTAGGAGCTTTAATATCATTGGTGTCAGCATCGGGTGTCACTCGCGTGGATATTAATTCATTAGGGCGCGAGCCTGCGCAGCTTGTCAAATAAAACGCTCCTTATAAGTAAGTACTTGATCACGGCCACATGCTGTGAAGTGAGCTTCTGTTATAAAAAGCTATTGCTTTGGGTCTTGGGGTACGCTTGGACCATGGTTCAGGATTTGATAAGTTTTCTTGGTTATTACAATAATTAGCCCATAATAAGTATAATATAATAAATGCCGGGCTGTGATCTCGTGTGGTCCCGGCAGAGTAGAATAGGCCACCCTCACTCTTACCGAGGTTTCGTAAAAGGCGACTAAGGTAAAGCTGCTGGCATGATCATCAGCACCCAGAGAAGGAAAACTCTGCATTTATATCTAAACCCTCGCCAACCCGTCTGCCAAGCGTGGTGAGTATGGCAATTACCCCTCATGTGATTGAGAGAGGCCCGTGCCCCAGCAGTGGGGACTTAAATGGGCTGATGATGATGATGATGTGATCTCGTGGTCCTGGGTGCGATTCCCGGGTCGAGCGAAAAGAGCAACCCGTTTGGATCAATGCTGCCCCTGATGCAAGGGTAGCAGGTTCGATTCCCGCACATTACAAACATTTGTGTGCATCGAAAATGTCTGTTTGTATTGGTCTGAGTGTTTTCTATGTATTATAAGTATGTACTTACAATAAGAAAAGTATTATATGTATATATTTGTAATCCCGCTGTTGGTTCTGATGTCCGTAACACAGGTGCTTGAGCTACCTATCTCGGAGTCAGATCTATGTATGGGATCTTGTGAAATATTTATTTATTTCTTTTCTTTCAGTGAGGGAAAACATCGTAAGCAAACCTGCGCGTTTCGGATAGTTTCTGTAACGTGTAACCACGATTCAGTCGGTCTGGTTCCCCTGTTAAAGGGTTGCGAAGGTAGACGGCAGTCATTGTAATTAAAGTAACATATTGGACTGTTGGCACCAGCTCAGATGAATTTTTAGGACTTCTTTTAATGTTATCTTTGTCTATTTTTATTATAGATATCGTCTCAGTGTTTCCATGTTTATCCACTTATTAAAGTTTGATCACGGTTATTTGGCACGTGGCAAAAGTCGGAACTAATGCTGTTTTGACATTGTCGGATAGAAAATACGTTGTACAACGCCCTCTTGTCAATGTCACTGAAGTGCCTTCTGATCTTGGTCGGTCTTTATGTAGGTATTGGATAATGTTGTATTTGTTTTGTTATCTCCTTAAAATCAGCCTATATACTGTCCCACTGCAGGGCAAACGCCTCCATCATAGAAATCAAGTCATCGCTACTATGACGGGATAAGGCTTAATCACCACGCTTGCCAAATGCGGATTGATGATCACAAAAACGAGATACTTATGTTCAAAAATTTCTGAACATACCTTTGCTCGACCTGTCGAACCCAGGACCCCGAGTTCATGGCTCTGTACTTAAACCATTAGACCAACGGGGCGTTATCTCCTGAATTGCATGTTGTAGTATTTATATTTCTTCTAACGCCTGAAAACCAGCGCTGCAGCTGTTGCTTGCGGCAGTTGCAGCATATAAATAAACAAATATTTCACAACATCACGTACATTGATCTGACTCCTAGATAGGTAGCTCAAGCACCTGTGTTACGGATATCAGAATCAACAGTGGGATTACAAATATACATATAATACTTTTCTTTTGTAAATACATACTTATAATACATAGAAAACACCCAGACCAATACAAACAGACATGTTCATGCACACAAATGTTTGTACTTGTTACTTTGTGTTACTTTAATTACAATGACTGCCGCCTTACCTTCGCAACCCTTTGACAGGGGAACCAGACCGACTGATTCGTGGTTACACGTTACAGAAACTATCCGAAATGCACAGGTTTGCTCACGATGTTTTCTCTCACTGAAAGAAAAGAAATAAATAAATATTTCACAACATCACGTACATTGATCTGACTCCTAGATAGGTAGCTCAAGCACCTGTGTTACGGATATCAGAATCAACAGTGGGATTACAAATATACATATAATACTTTTGTTTTGTAAATACATACTTATAATACATAGAAAACACCCAGACCAATACAAACAGACATGTTCATGCACACAAATGTTTGTACAGTGCGGGGATAGAATCCGCAACCCTTGGACCAAAGGGAGCGTTCACTACCACTGTTCCAAACAGGTGGTAGTGAACGCTGTCTTTGCTGAGGCTGAGCCTTGTAAGCCGCAACTTTTATGTTCTTTACCGTTTTTATTTATTATTTGTTTGTATAATGGTTTGTGGTCAGTAAATACTTTTCTTTGTTCCTTTCTTAATTACCAGAATCGAGCGTACCCCGGGGTCCACAGCGACAGCTTTGGACGCAACTGGAAATTATATGCTATGATATGAGGAGGAAGACCTATATCTTCCTCCTAAAGCTTCCTCCACCCTTTCTTACCACGGGATAGTTAGATAAGGATAAACGACGTATGTAGGTTGAGAAGGGTGCCGTGATTACAGCAGAATCTATCCCGCGGGATATATCGCCTTATTTCCCTTTTTTGTTATTCGCGTTTATTGGCCCTCAATTATATCTCTGAAGTGTTCGCTGAGATATATGGTTTGAGGGAATGTTCGTCGTTTCGTTTAGGTCGTAAGGAAAATCTTTTTTTTTTATGAGAAAGGGAGGCAAACGAGCAAGCGAGTCACCTGATGGTAAGCGATCACCGCCGCCTATGGACACCAGCCACACCAGGGGGAGTGGAGATGCGTTGCCGGCCTTTTAGGAAGGTATAGGCTTGTTTCTTGAAGATCTCAGTGTCGTACCGGTTTGGAAATACCGCTGCAGCAAGAACTATTCCGAGTGGATTCACCAGCAAGCCGACTCATCTTCGCAAGGATGAGTGAAAAATTGGTTCTACATCAGGTTTACGATGAATTACCCTCAGCGCCGAGTTCACGCCGAAATATTGTAAATTAAAAATTTAAAAACCCCCGACAAAAATTTAAGAATTCCATATTATAATTTTTTATTTCGCCATTTTATGGAGGCGGTAATCTTGGATTTGAAATGTTTAATAGTGGGTTTTATTCTACTACTCAAATCCGTTTATTTGAAACTTATATCGAGGGGAGTGGTCATTTGTGGCGGCGGCCATCTTTGATCAATGCTCATCTAACATAGCTAAGAAAACTCCCATTAATTTCACCTTTCAACCAAAAAAAAAACAAAATCGGTTCATCCGTTCGGGAGCTACGATGCCACATACAGATAGGTACACATACATACACACGCACGCACGCACGAACGCACGCACGCACGCACGAACGCACGCACGCATCACACACGCACGCACACACACACACATACACGCACACGCACACACACACACCCTGACACGTCAAACTTATAACATCCCGTTGATTTTTCGCTTTTCGTCAAGGGTGAAAAATAGATTTGAAAAATCCAAAGGACTCGAATCTACGACCTAAGATGTACCTATGCTTGGATTCAAACCTACGACATTCTGTTAAGAAGGCGCACGTTCATAACCACGGAGCTATCAACGCTTCTGTCTTCTGTTGTTCTTCAATATTGTCTTATGTGTATTGTACTGCAATGAAATGTAAACACCTCGAGTCCTCGACTCTTTTAAGGCCGAACAATAAGGTTCATATTTGAATAAAGTCATTTCGGCCCATCTACCGCAGTGTCTCAAAACGAAAGTCTTCAATGCGTGTGTGTTGCCAGTGATGCCATACGGAACCGAAACATTGTGCCGATTAAGGAGGATCAAAGTCACCCAGAGAGCAATGGAGAGGGCTATGCTCGGAGTCTCCCTGCGTGATTGTATCAGAAATGATGAGATCCGCAGGAGAACTAATGTGACAGACATAGCCCAAAGGATTGCATGCCTCAAGTGGCAATGGGCAGGGCACATAGCGAGAAGAACTAGACAGCCATTGGGGCGGAAAGGTCCTCGAGTGGAGGCCGCGTACAGGAAGTCGCAGCCGTGGTAGGCCCCCCACAAGGTGGACCGACGATCTGGTGAATATCGCGGGTATCCATTGGATGCGGGCGGCACAGGACCGATCTGTGTGGAGAACATTGGGGGAGGCCTATGTCCAGCAGTGGCCGTCTATTGACTGAAATGATGATGATTTCACATAATACTTTTTAATTTATTATGGGAAAAAATTGTTTTCAGTTAGGCCGTGGTAACACTCCGGTCGAGCCGGCCCACTGAAGCCGAAGCGTGGCTCTCCCACGGTCAAAACGATTGTGTGGATAGTGGCTCACAATATACTGAGTATTGTGAGTGATACTTTGTTCCATTAGTTTTGGAAAACGAGGTGGTTAAATATTAATGTTTCTAGAGATACAATTTGTATATTGAGACAAATATCTAAGTTTAACAAGTCTTTGTGCGTCTTCATGGTTCTAGAAAACATAAAGTTTTGTTCACTCCCACGATCTTCCTAACTTATTCGCCTAAAGATTGTCTGTAAAATTAATTAATCAATAGACGAACTTAGTTCTTAAAGTCAGTTGGGAGCATTGTTTCAATTTCGTTACGCGCCGCCAGATGTCGCCTGCGAGCGAAACGAAATTGTGCAGTTTTGAGATTCTACAACCATTGTTGAATTAACTATTTAGTTATTTATTCAAGAATAAACTTCAAAGAATTGCTATTTTATCAAAAACAAAACACTGTTGATGAAAGTTTTCAGTGAACATTAAGTCATCATCATCGTCATCGTCAGCCCATTTAAGTCCCCACTGCTGGAGCACGGGCCTCCCTCATTTACATGAGGGGTAATTGCCATACTCACCACGCTTGGCAGACGAGTTGGCGAGGGTTTTGATATAAATGCAGAGTTTTCCTTCTCTGGGTGCTGATGATCATGCCAGCAGCTTTACCTTAGTCGCCTTTTACGACACCTCGGTAAGAGTGAGGGTGGCCTATTCTACTCTGCCGGGGACCACACGGCCCCCGTTGAACATTAAGTAACTTAAGTTTTTTATTTGATAGGTGGCAGATTGCTGATGGTAAGCGATTGACGCCACCCGTGGAAGCACGCGACACCAGTGGAGTCACAAGTACGCTGCCAACCTTCAAACCTCCCTTTGCTCCGGATTGGGCAACACAGCAAAGTGCTGGGTCACGCCGGTTTCCTGTGAGGCCGTGGTATTACTCCGGTCGAGCCGGCATATTTATGCCGAAGCGTGACTCTCCCACGGTCAAAGTAGTAAGTACTAAGATTAAAATCTCAATTGATAAGCACATCAAATCGTCGAATTACGAGTGAGTACATTGTATTTGACACCCAAACACCCTTAGTCAAGTGGTTTAACACCCTGTTGGTCTAGTGGTTTAAGTACTGGGCCGTGATCACGGGTTCCTGGGTTTGATTCCCGGGTAGAGCAAAAAGCATGTTTCGATCTTTTCGAACATAGTTCGGGTTTGTGATCACCAATCCGCAATAGTAAGGCGTGGTAATTAAGCCTAGTCCCATCATAGTAGCGATGATGACTTGATTTCTATGATGGAGACCTTTGCCCTGCAGTGGGACGTTACATATATAGACTGATACTTAACTATTTATTTATAATCTAATGTGAGATGCAGCTATATGTGAGAAACAAGTCCATGATAAAATAACTCCATCAATCAGCTGGTCAGTTTTGTATGGGAAGGTGATATTTTTTTCAGAGATTGGACGCTATGTTTCTTGGGAAACATTTAATTGTATAATACCCTCGAGTAGTTTCTCGTGTTTTCAAATAACCACGGCGCTTAAAAAGGAAATGGTAAGTGATTGCCGCCGCCTATGGATACCCGCGACACCAGTGGAGTCACAAGTGTGCTGCCGGTACCCTCACTCACGCAGCGAAACGCAGCACAGTGCTGCTTCACGCTGGTGATTTACAAAAGATGAATATATAATACTGAAACAGAAATAAAGAGTTCCAAGCGTTAACTGTCTCAATTAAAACTTTATTTTGCGTCAACTTCCCAATTACGAATAACAAGGTTTTTAATTTCTTACAAATTAGTCGGCGGTGAGGGACAATTAGAGGAAACGCCGGAACCAGGGAAAGAGGAGGGAGGAGAGGGGGGAGGGCGTGTCAGTTTAAAGAAATTTTAATAATGGCTACGAAAATGTTGCGGCAATGAATCGGAATCTTTATTGCTTGAAACTGTAGGTATTAATAGGGGTTAAAGTAGTGATGTACAAGGCCCCTGGGCCTCGGCAGCGTCCTCCGCGAGATGCGCACCTCACCCTCGGCGGAGTGAGGACACCGATAAAGGCCGAGATGAAATATCTCGGCCTAATTTTGGACGCCCGGTGGACTTTCGTCCCTCATTTTAGAGGACTGACGCCGAGGCTGCTAAAGGCAGCCAACAGCCTTTCATGGCTGATGCCTAACCTCGGGGGCCCAGGCTCCAAATGCCGGAAGCTCTACTCCGGAATAATGAGGAGCATGGCGCTATACGGCGCGCCCATCTGGGCCGAGGCGCTGCCCAGTTCCGAGATCGTTCGCCTCCTGCGGAGGCCCCAGCTTGCCATCGCGCAGCGGGCCGTGAGATCGTACCGTACGGTGGGATTTTCTGCGGCCTGCGCGCTTGCGGGAGACGTTCCTTGGGAGCTGGAGGCGGAGGTGTTGGAGGCCATATATAAATGGTCGGCCAACAAAAAAGAGAGGGGCGAAAGCTTTTGCCCCCGAGAGCGAGAGGCGGTGAGACGTGAGTGCCATGATGACATGGTTACTCTCTGGGCCTCGGACCTCAGGCGGTCTGAGTTTAATCGCCGGATATCGGACGTGCTCGCCCCGGTACTTGACCCGTGGCTCGAGCGGCCGCATGGCTCCTTCACCTATAGGATGGTGCAGGTAATGAACGGGCATGGCTGCTTTGGTCATTACCTGCATCGCATCCGCCGAGAGGGAGCTCCTTCCTGCCACGAGTGCGGCGCTGCTGATGACACGGCGGATCATACGCTTGCGTATTGTCCGTCGTGGGACCAGCAGCGCCAGGCACTGGTGGCGAAGGTCGGCCAGAACCTCACCCTTGGTAGTATAGTGGAAGCTATACTGGCAGAGGAAGAGGCCTGGAAGGCTTTCACCACCTTCTGCGAGGAGGTGGTGGCAGGAAAGGAAGCGGCGGAGCGCGCGCGGGAGGAAGATCCTTCCGGCGACGCGCTCCGAAGAGCGAGGAGGGGTCGGAGACGCCGACAATATGTGCATCTCCTTCCTCTCCTTGGAGGTGGCCAGCCGGCGCACGGTACTGGGGTACCCGCGCCGGCATTGCACCGGTCACCTCCAGTGCTCGTTAGGGACGGCTGCTCACCCTCGGCTGTCTCTAACGCCCCCCCCCCAATTCACCCGGGGGGGGCAGCGTCCTGCCCGCCGTGTAGGCGGGCTCCGTCCGGGGGGTCGTGGACATGGCTTCGTGACCGTCACCACGACCCCCCACTATGGACGATGACGAAAAAGTGATGTGGAAGGCTCAATGCTTCCGAGTCCTTTTGCCGAGAGTTCTAAGTCGTTTACAGGGTTTTCTTACAGCCTGTACAGATTTCTTACTCAAATTATAGGGGGTACAAGACCGCCAACTTCCAGACTTCGAGTTTGACACTGATTTAATAAGTGGAATAAGCTGCCATCAGAGGTTTTCCCGGGGGAATACAGCGTGAGGTTCTTCAAAAAAGGAGTGTCAAGTTTTTAAGGGGTTGGCAGCGCGTATGCCGGTCCTCAAGAGTTGCAAACGTCCGTAGGCTGCGGTAATCGCTTACCATCATGCGAGCCGCACGCTTGTATGCTACGGACGTAGTATAAAAAAAATTGACCCGACTCGAGGATTAAACCCGGGACCTTAAGCGCAGCCGTCGCTTTAAATTACGACGCACTACCCGCTGCGAAACCGAGGCAGTACGACAACGAGAGGCAAGACAAGGTTCTGGCGAAGAACGTATTTCCCATGCAACGGTATTTCCTTTATTAAAAAGTATTCGGTCTGCAGTCTGGTCAGATCCAGTCTTTTAACGTCAAGCTAACTAAAACGTCCACGGCAACTTTCGCCATTGGCCGATTTGGCCATTAGTCATTTAGTTACTTCTCGCCTGCGGTACAGTTGGACTCAGTACAATCCAACACGAGAATAGCAAAGCTTAGTCCAACTTTACCTGGCCAAAGGGTTGCCTCTCAGAGTTAGGCTGCGTTTTCCTCAGAAGTGGAGCTGCGAATAGTTGAGCGGAGTAGAGCCGTGTAAATAGGTAGGTGTTTCCAATAAAGCTGCGCAGAGATCAACGAATATATAATAGGTATACATATAATAGAAAGTCTTTGGTGTCAATATCATCGTCATCGTCATCGTCAGCCCATTTAAGTCCCCACTGCTTGGGCACGGGCCTCCCTCAATCACATGAGGGGTAATTGCCATACTCACCACGCTTGCCAGACGGGTTGGCGGGGGTTTTGATATAGTTTTCCTTCTCTGGGTGCTGATGATCATGCCAGCAGCTTTACCTTAGTCACCTTTTACGACACCTCGGTAAAAATGATAATAAACGTGATTTTTAAGTGGAGATAATCGTAGTTGAAAGGATAGAGAATGACATAGGCATATATAGGAATGATATATCATATATGGCAGTCCGGATTCCACGCGAGCAAAGCTGCGGGCAACCGCCAATTTTCTATATTCCTAAGCTACGCCTCTTGGCAGCCCTGGAAACTAGTCTTGAACTAGTCCTGAACTAGTCGCTCTAGTGTGGACAGTTTTGGACAGAGAAATGTTTCTAATTGGCGCACTCGCTGTTCATAGGAACTTTTTAAACAATATACCATGTTTATTTATAACGAGAATTCCAGTCGAGCGAAGCTGCAGGCGACAAAAAGTTTAATTCGAATCCGCTAAAGAGTTTGTGGAGAGTCGAGTGGAGCCCACGTACAGGAAGTCGCAGCCGTGGCAGGCCCCCCACAAAATGGACCGACGATCTGGTGTAGGTTGCGGGAATCCATTGGATGCGGGCGGCACAGGACCGATCTGTGTGGAAACATTGGGGGAGGCCTATGTCCAGCAGTGGACGTCTATTGGCTTAAATGATGATGATGATGAAACAGTTTCCGAGATTAGCGCTAACAAACAAACAGACATTTATTTTTAAGGTGACGGGTAGGGCACCCTAGCGACGCCAATCGGTTTAAATTGTTAGCAATTAAACCGGATATATTTTTAACAATTTCGACTAACTTACGACGCTTAAACTATTTATTTAATACTTATACTTATAACTTTTGGGTCTGCTTTTGTACTTGAAATTTGAATTACCTCCAAAAACGGCCATTTATGGCGTTAATCCAAATTTCGAGTGCCAAAATAGATCAAAAAGTAGAGCACAATTATTAAATAAATAGTACCTATAAATATTTGCATTGAGAATCACGCTCCGAAATTGTTCAAAATAGATCCGGTTTAGTAGCTAACTATTTAAATTGGCTGTTTAGGGCTACCCGTCGCCTTAAATAATTGATTCATGTTATGTTACTGTTTATTAATCGCATTAAGTTATTTTGAGGTCGTCATTACCTGTAGGTACTACGAATAGTACAATACAATCATCTAGTTCGTCCGTTACCGTGTTTGAGGCAACATCTATTTTGTTTTGCTCCGTAAATATTTGCTGTTAAGAGTGGTAAAATTTTAATTTTTCGAATCGTACCCTATACCAAATTTGAGCTTTTATAGTCAGCTTTCCAGTGGTGAAATTAGAATTTAAATCGGTCAAGAACTGTTGGAAATATATGCAAAAATATTTCAAAAATATTTCATAACCGTTACGGACCCTGACTACGACAACCCGTGCATCGCTCGCTGCTGTGAGTCACAGCGCCTGTACCGCGCTCGCACCCGCTGTTACTACGCCTCGCGCGCCCGAGCTTCTAACCTACGATGACGTCACGAGCGAGTGTTTGCGCCGGGTGCCGGGGTGCTATTGGAGATGGAGGCGCTTTTATGCAATGCGTCAGATGTAAGCAACTTTACGATCTTCTGTGTGCAAACTTTACTCATGATCATTATTTATCGCTGTCTTCCGAATTTCGCAAGACCTGGATATGCGTGGAATGCCGCAGCAGAATACCAAAAGGCGATAATTCGGGCACCCCCGTGCGTCAATACAGTCGATACACGACATGAGCATTGCGAGCGATTGTGCCGATATATCTATGTGCAGCACAGACCATGTCACCGTTCGGCCAGGGGCACGATTTGTGCAAGCGCCATGTATTGACGATACATTGGATAGTATTAGGAACACAATTCGTACTTCAGTTACCCAGGAGTTGAAAAATGTGCAAAGCGATTTGGAATCTCGTTTGATGTCAAGAATTAGTAAACTGCTGCTGGACCACTTCACAGGTCTAAAATCGGAGGTCTTACATAAAATCGACGAACTATCCGTAAAGGTGGAAGAGCTGGATATCAAATTAGAAAATATTAGGGGTCTTTGCGCTCCAGCCCGGTCTAAATCTGTAGTTTCTAACACCGGGCCGACCCCGTCCAAACGCTCCACGGATATTCCCAACCTTGAGCACAAGCAGAGTGGCAGGAAGGCGCGGTCTTCGAAGGGGGAGGAATCCGGACACAGCCGCTTACCCCAGATAAAGCAAACGCGAGACCCCTTACCCGGAAATGATCAAAACAATGAAATACAAGACCCCTATGGTCCAGCCTGATTTTGAGAAATTCAGAACCATACTACTTACTCCGATGGCTCAGCGGCCCTAAAGTGTGTCTTGGCCTCCGATACAAGACTCCTCCACTGGTCTCGATCATTCGCGGTTTCACGCCAGTCGCTGACTCGCAGCTCGCGAAGAATCTGCCTGCACGACGTCATCTCAGCGATATCTGTGGCGGCCGACCGGGCGTCGGCCGGTTGGCCGTCCCAGATAGGTTTTCTTGACACTGCAGATCTTCACCCATCCTTTCCACGTGGCCAAGCCATCGGAGTGTGTGCCGTGTGGTCCCCGGCAGAGTAGAATAGGCCACCCTCACTCTTACCGAGGTGTCGTAAAAGGCGACTAAGGTAAAGCTACTGGCATGATCATCAGGACCCAGAGAAGGAAAACTCTGCATTTATATCAAAACCCTCGCCAACCCGTCTGCTAAGCGTGGTGAGTATGGCAATTGCCCCTCATTATGTTAGGTTCACATACAAGCTCCTTGATCTCGGCATTTTTGAGAACTCTCCTACTACCATCAGGTCTAAGGAAGAGACCGAGGATTCTCCGCAATATTTTTCGCTCAGCGACCAGAAGACTATTCTCCTCCTTTAGCGTCGGCGTCCTAGCCTCGCAACCGTACATTAGGATGGGCCGTATCACGGTTAAAATCAGAACCATATTCAAGTACAACCGGTGCGGATAAAGAATGGGATCAGAAATGGCGGCGCATCTATTCACTTCTCGCTCGCACACTATTTGCGTCTATACTTGCACTCATGGGTGTGCGAGCGAGAAGTGAATAGATGCGCCGCCATTTCTGATCCCATTCTTTATCCCCACAGGTTGAACAAACTTTAGACGTACATATTACAGTCATTAAATGATACACAACTGAACATTTAATACATTCAAAAGAAAAAAATGTAGCAATCTTCAAAGCATACAGGAAAGTGATAAAGACGGGCTTAATCGTGGCGCTCTATACCAGTCGCCTGTTGAAATGGGGTTAACTCGACTGATGATAATGGAAAAATTGAATTTTCCTTCTTAGGCCTAGAGACAGGATTACTTATGATAAAGATAAAGCCTCTGAATACTTGGGTCTCTAATAAATGGGATATTATCTAGTATTTAAGTTTAGTAATAATATTTTAGACTATTTATCTGATCTGTACAAAAGCATTTTGAGGAAATAAATAAATATTTAATAGAATTTATTTGTTCTTTTTGATTTGTGTTTCTTGACTCACAGACCCTCGGATTGGGTACCGGAGACATAGTGCACAGCACAGTGCTGTTTCACGCCGGTTTACTGTAAGGCCGTGTTATCACTCCGGTCGAACCATTCATGACGAAGCGTGACTCTATCACGGCAGATTATTCAGGTCAGACGGCAGTCGCATCTTTGTAATACCTAATAATTTGTGACTCACCAAATCCTGGATCATGATCAGTCCCTCTAGGAGACCGACAATAATCACGCTGAGATGATATTTATGGACCCAACAAGACGCCTGTCTCCAGGCCTACACCCATCCTTTAGATGAGGCATACGAAGTTGTATTGAGTTGTCTGTACCAGTTCTTCAATACGGCCGTTGAGGGTTGTTACAGTAAATTCTCGAGATTATTTGCCTAACTTCAGATGTTTTCATGTGATAACGGATATTGATTGATTGGATGGAATTTTGACAGATTGTAGTAACCTGGTGGCTTAACACGTTCAGTGCGATACAGGGCTTAACGCACCACGTACGTATCTCGTCGCTATAGCAGCAAGGAAAAACTTAAGCTCCTCTGTCGTGCGAGAGGCATAACTTCCATATTGTTCAGTATAGGAAAGAGATAACTGTATATCTGATATGTGCTATTGATTCCTTGTTCTATGGTATACCTACCTTAATACCGGGTTTCCTTAATACCTGTCACATCTAAACAAAGGAGACATTCAGGGCGTGTGAAACTCCGATTCGGTCGTAACGTCTGCTTTAAATTAGGCCCTCTGATGTGTGGCTGTCTGCACTTAATCTACACTTAAAAACTAGTTTCTGCTCTCCGAAAATGATACTCTACACTCAACGAAATATTACCGGGCAATTAACTAATGCATCAACACGTTTGCTCCGCTCAGAACGTGGCGCTTGCACATGTCGTAGGACGATTTTAGGAGTTGGGAGTATCATGGTATGTCCGGATTTCCCGGCTACATTTTCACATAAAAGAGAGACACATAACATAGTAAGAGCAATGGTAACTCAGTGATTCTGAAACGCGTCTTCCATAAAGCGTTCGTGGTTCGGATCCGAGAATACACCTCTGGATTTTTAAACCACTAGCTCGGCGGTGAGGAAAACCATCGTGAGGATACACGATTCAGATAGTTTTTTAAACGTGTAACCATGATTCAGTTGGTCTGGTTCCTCTTAAAGGGTTGCGAAGGTCAGACGGCAGTCGCTTCATTGTAATGTCCAGACTCCCCAAATGCTGAATCATGGTTCAAGCGTACGCCGGACTTCAGAGCGAGAGCTTTGGCCGCAACCAGGAATTACACGCTAAGATGAGGAGAGAGACACAAAACGTCTGAACGTCTGCTGTCTACGTCGCATTATCTACGCCATAGAGTAAAATATATATATAGAATAGAGTCGCGCAGCCGTTAGTTTCCATAGAGTTACAATTTTGATCTACGCACTAATACAGAACACTGTAACAAAAGAAACAATCGGAAACGTGCAGAGTTCTTCAGGATTCTCGAAGTCGCAAATTTTGTTAAATGCAATTATTCATTTATTTAAAAACTCAAAGTCCACTAATTTAAGAAGCGTTCGAGATCCTCACAAGATACAATGCCAACCCAAACCTTAGCTATTATCTTCGTCAGTGTGAGGCAATGTGTATAAAGATGACATGAAATTGTTACCAAATAGAATATTCAAACAGAGAGTAACTAAATGGCTGAAAGAAAATGATTTTTATTGTACACCATATTTTATGCAAATAAATGATATTCTATTCTAATTTATTTCTATGTAGGACGAGTAAATATGACAAAATTCGTCGACTTAACTGGATTAAGGACCTAGTACACTGGTTTTCTTAGCCGTGTGGACGACTTAGCCGTGTGGTCCCCGGCAGAGTAGAATAGGCCACCCTCACTCTTACCGAGGTGTCGTAAAAGGCGACTAAGGTAAAGCTCCTGGCATGATCATCAGCACCCAGAGAAAGAAAACTCTGCATTTATATCAAAACTCTCCCCAACCCGTCTGCCAAGCGTGGTGAGTATGGCAATTACCCCTCATGTGATTGAGGGAGGCCCGTGCCCCAGCAGTGGGGACTTAAATGGGCTGATGATGATGACACTGGACTTCGAAGCAACAGGACGTCACTGGGAATCTTCTTCTTATCGTGTCGATGGTGATAAATCATTTCGGCTTCAATACTTCGCCACACGGACTGCACTGTCGGTAGCCTGAAGTAGGTCGCCATACGTGCACCTGTCCGGGCAGGGGGGGTCTGAGGGGCCGCGCCGCATTCACATGCACTGCTGGATGCGTCCAAGTATCCCCATTTACTCAGGTTGTCCCTGCAGCGCGGAATTACACGCTGAGGTGATGATGATAATGATTAAACATACGTCGACTTCCCAAGTATTTGGTAAGGTTAAAGCATTGCCCGGTTAGTAAATGGTCGCGGATTCGGTTCGCGCTGAAGATTGTATTTGATTAACTACTCTTTTCATCATCATCATTATCATTTCAGCCAATAGACGTCCACTGCTGGACATAGGCCTCCCCCAATGTTCTCCACAAAGATCGGTCCTGTGCCGCTCGCATCCAATGGATTCCCGCGACCTTCACCAAATCGTCGGTCCACTCTATCATAACAGAGTATTAAAGTTTTAGATAGTATTAAAAACAACTAATCATCACGACTTCCCAGACATATCATGATCTTGCCAATTAAACACCTGGACTACGACACATATAAATAATAAATTACCGTACGATAATTGCAGCGCAAATTCCACCCATTTCCTGGACCACCAGGGTGTCCGTAAAGTATGCAAATGTACGAATAAGTACGGCTTGACGTGCGTTACACAGTTCACTCAAATGAAAAGATTAATGCAATAGGCAATATGCATACTTTGTGGAACTAGACCAACTGGATCGTTGTGACACGGAACCATTACCTATAATATACATATGTGTATATCTGACTGACTGACTGGAAAGCATCTGAAACGTCCGAGTCTCTTCCCACCCCCGGTTGACGGTTAGCGAAACGAATTCTCTCAGTTCCTTTTATCAACTGAACTATGTACTTACATTAATAACTGATCTCCAGTATAATGCATCAATTATAATGATAATAATAATAATAATTCTCACAACATCTCATACGTTGACCTGATTCCGTACTAAGTAGCTTAAGCACTTGTGTTACAGATATCAGACAACAGAGGAACACAAATTTTTACTTAAATACATATATTACACCCAGACACTGTTTGTTCAGTGTCTGGGTGTTCATTGCACGAATGTTTGTCCAGGGTGGGGATCGAACCCACGACCTTTGGCGTAAGAGGCAGGGGCACTACCAATTGCGCCATCCGGTCAGTCTAAATAAGTTCAGTAAATATATGAAGGCGCCACTGTCGCTTTCGTTATATAGTATGGTAACCCCATTGCATGGGAAGCCCGTTAGATCCTCAAACATTCAATTCATGGCTTAGTTTGATGACCTGTAGTACATCATAATATGAGACATGAAAAAGTGAAACGAACTGGTTTATTAAATGAACTGGAACCAAATGTATTACAACACAAGTCTAGAAACTTTTACGTTCATTTTCCCGCTGAGGTGTCCGTATGTATAATAATATGTTAATGTGTGTACTTGCGTGGAAGTAGCTTCCATTCTATGTCGCATTTCTTTAATGATAGGAGTGTATGACGTTGCATGAAAGTGCTGTTTGGATAGGATAACCATGGTCCTGACTGAAAGTACCTAATGGTAGCTCGGTAGATGAAAAAGTGTGCCTCCCGACCGAAACATCGTAGTTTCAAATCTAAGCATGTATTTTTGAAATATATGCATATTTCTGCCATCATCTAGGTGGTGGCAAAACGTGGGTAAATAGAATATATGCATATTTCTGCCATCATCTAGGTGGTGGCAATACGTGGGTAAATAAAAGATATGCATATTTCTGCCATCATCTAGGTGGTGGCCAAACGTGGGTAAATAAAATATATGCATATTTCTGCCATCATCTAGGTGGTGGCAAGACGTGGGTAAGTAAAATATATGCATATTTCTGCCATCATCTAGGTGGTGGCAAAACGTGGATAAATAAAATATATGCATATTTCTGCCATCATCTAGGTGGTGGCCAAACGTGGGTAAATAAAATATATGCATATTTCTGCCATCATCTAAGTGGTGGCAAAACGTGGGTAAATAAAATACATGCATATTTCTGCCATCATCTAGGTGGTGGCAAGACGTGGGTAAGTAAAATATATGCATATTTCTGCCATCATCTAGGTGGTGGCAAAACGTGGATAAATAAAATATATGGATATTTCTGCCATCATCTAGGTGGTGGCCAAACGTGGGTAAATAAAATATATGCATATTTCTGCCATCATCTAGGTGGTGGCAAAACGTGGGTAAATAAAATATAACATACATTGATCTGACTCTGAGATAAGTAGCTCAAGCACCTGTATTACGGATATCAGAACCAAAAGCGGAATTACAAATACATATTTACATTTAATATTTTCTTTTGTAAATTCATACTTACAATACATAGATAATACCCAGACTTTGGTCTGGGTGTTATGTTAAACAAACAGACCTGTTCATGCACACGTAATCGTACTCCGCGGGGATTGAACCCTTAAACCAGAGGCAGCGTTTACTACCACTGAACCAAACGGGTCGTCAAAGGGTAGGAAAGGAAACCTGCTCAGTTAGATTTTTAAACTGAGGATTCCATGACAACCCGTTTGGGTAGTTAACGCTGCCTTTGGTCCAAGGGTTGCGGGTTTGATCCCTGCACAGTACAAACATTTGTGAGCATGAACATGTCTGTTTGTATTGGTCTGGGTGTTTCCTATGTATGTATTTACAAAAGAAAAGTATTATATGTATATATTTGTAATCCCACTGTTGATTCTGATATCCGTAACACAGGTGCTTGAGCTACCTATCTCGGAGTCAGATCAATGTATGTGATGTTGTGAAATATTTATTTATTATTATTATTTATTCCACAATTGTTGTGATTAGTGTCTAAAAATAACTAGATATGCTGACTATCTTAGCGTGTAATTTGCGGTTGCGTTTAGGACGCAAAACGTATCTTTCAAAAGATTGGAACATTTGCATCTGGACCTGTGCAGAGATGCGGAACAGTGAAACGCTTCATTTGGAACTGATTAACCCCATGGTTAAGGTCACTTCGAGGATATACCAGCCGACAAAATCAAACCAAAAAAAAACTCGGTACAACGACAGGTTTATTGGACAGCAATTTTTTATCAAATTCATTTTTGCCTTATATCTAATTCGAAAACACCTTTTGCTAGTGCGATGCAATTTAGCATAGTGGCATCTGTTGGCAGTTCAACGAACTACTGTGACTTAGGATCTATAGATCATTAACGCTTTCAAGTGTTCTTACAGGAACATCGACTCTCAGATAGATCTGTGATTCATTCCGCTCATTGATCATTCGGCTCACTCGGATCATTCAGCTAATTCGGATTATTCGGTTCACTCGAACTGAAGATACATTTGAGTCGAATGATACATTCGGAGCGAATATTAGAGATTCGGAACAGTGTATCATTTGGCTGAGTCGGATCACTGAGTCGTTTCAGTAAAGAGTTACACACATCTAGTTACATCCAAATATGTCGCATTTATAGCCTGAGGTACGGTTAGACCATGATTCAGGATTTGAGGAGTTTGCTAATTATAGTCCATTCAGTATCTGAAAGTGAATAGGACAGTTCTATTTTGAAATTAAAAGTGAGACGCTCCTTTTAAACCTCACTGATATTTTTAAGAATCGAGAATATTTTCTTTAGAAATGTAATCGACTCTTATTTGTTTGATTTTTAATCTTAATCAAGATTTTATCTACGAATTGGAACTATCTGAATATGGAATACGATATGTAAATATTTTTAGTGGTACACACGCAATATATCATTGAGAATGAAATAATATGCATCATATTCATCTGAAAAATAACAACTCTCGCTTGACGTGTCGGAACCACCATTGTCACCAAGAGAAATTACCAGTTCTTGGTCCCTAATCCAATCCATGTGGACATATTTTGCACAAGACCATAATCGCGATTCGATAGTAAGATGACTGCCATACCGATTACTAATTTATTGTGATTGTTTGTGTCAATCCCTATGAGCCAAAATTCCGATTAGCGCATTATGCAATTGAGTGATTCTCCAAAATTTGACCTTCGGATTTGATCTTCGCGTCTGATTCCATGATTAAAATTGAAATACAAGTAAAACCACGTAAAGATACCTACCCTTCTTTCAATTTAAACTTCTTCTGATTTCAATATAAACTTCTAATTTGAACAATATTTTTGAGCCCATGGAAATCAGACGCGAACAAACCGGACGGTCAAATTTCGGAGCATTAGGTACCCAATTCATTAGATATTTTTTACAAATTGTATTGGTAATATTTATTTTAAGGTTCTTGTTCAGATTAATTATGAAAGACTACTTGTTATTTTGGAAGATTGAAAACACAAAAAAGGTAATGATTTTTACAGCTTGATATTATTATTTGTAGAAAGTTGGACGCATGATACGAAACGTTTTAACTGTCTTATTCATTCTCACATGCCTACTGATTGGACTATACAATGATTTAGATATTTATTGCTGAATATGGATTGAATGTCAAGGACCTTTCCACTCCACTTGATAAATTAAATCTGTCTATCCAGTTGACTGTCTATCAGGAAACTTTTTCTTCAGCTCAAGGACGATCAAGTTGTCAAAGGATTGTAAGTCGATTGGTCTTCAAATTGATTAATAGATCTGTTTTTTTATAAAAATACACAAATGAATTAGTACGGATGCTTGGCTGAAGAAAAGGGGTAGAGTGGATCTCTAGAAGGATAAATTACGCCAAAAGAGGTGTACTTTAAGATTATTTTGAAGGAAAGTTATTTTTTATGTGATAGGTGGCAGACAAGCAGACGGATCACCTGATGAGTCACAGGTGCGCTGCCAGCCTTCAAACCACCCTCTACCCCAGATACCCAGATCGGGCCTCTACCTACCCTCACTCACGAAGCGAAACACAACACAGTGCTGCTTCACGCTGGTTTTCTATGAGGCCGTGATATCATTCATGCCGAAGCGTGGCTCTCCTAAGTTTTTTAGAAAATACGTTTATTGGCTACAAACAATAAACAGATAACACAACATACCACACTTACAAAGCCAAACTTATTTTTTAACGAAAATGAGATTTTTGCGAGCGTGTGGTCACCTTGTCCCGTGAAGTGTTATGGAAACAATTTTTATTGCACTCAGCTTCCCGACCAAACCCTGAAAGAGGTGTTCACACTCGCTGACGTACGTTTGTACAGTCGTCTACGGTCTACAGTCAGACTGAAATGAAAATTAATAATATCCTCCAACCGACTTCAGCACGAAAGGGCTGGGTCGACCGGTATGATACCACGGCCTCACAGATAAAAGCGTGAAGCAATTATTGCGCTGAGTTTCGCCCAGTGAATAAGGTTACCGGAAGCCCAATCGGGGTGAAAGGGGTGTTAAATGGTTGGCAGCGCACTTGTGACTATCGGCTTTGCGAACGTCTATGTTTCGCGATGGATATTTCTTGCCATCAGGTTATCCAACTGCTCGTCTGCCAGTTGGCAGGCTCAACCAGTATGATACCACGGCCTCACAGATAAAAGCGTGAAGCAATTATTGCGCTGAGTTTCGCCCAGTAAATAAGGTTACCGGAAGCCCAATCGGGGTGAAAAGGGTGTTAAATGGTTGGCAGCGCACTTGTGACTATCGGCTTTGCGAACGTCTATGTTTCGCGATGGATATTTCTTGCCATTAGGTTCTCCAACTGCTCGTCTGCCAGTTGGCAGTCCGACCGGTATGATACCACGGCCTCACAGATAAAGCGTGAAGCAATTATTGCGCTGAGTTTCGCCCAGTGAATAAGGTACCGGAAGCCCAATCGGGGTGAAAGGGGTGTTAAATGGTTGGCAGCGCACTTGTGACTATCGGCTTTGCGAACGTCTATGTTTCGCGATGGATATTTCTTGCCATCAGGTCATCAACTGCTCGTCTGCCAGTTGGCAGGCTCAACCAGTATGATACCACGGCCTCACAGATAAAAGCGTGAAGCAATTATTGCGCTGAGTTTCGCCCAGTAAATAAGGTTACCGGAAGCCCAATCGGGGTGAAAAGGGTGTTAAATGGTTGGCAGCGCACTTGTGACTATCGGCTTTGCGAACGTCTATGTTTCGCGATGGATATTTCTTGCCATTAGGTTCTCCAACTGCTCGTCTGCCAGTTGGCAGGCTCAACTGGTATGATACCACGGCCTCACAGATAAAAGCGTGAAGCAATTATTACTCTGAGTTTCGCCCAGTGAATGAGGTTACCGGAGGCCCAATCGGGGTGAAAGGGCTGTTAAATGGTTGGCAGCGCATTTGTGACTCTATCGGTTTTGCGAACGTCTATATTTTGTGACGGATATTTCTTGCCATCAGGTTATCCAACTGCTCGTCTGCCAGTTGGCAATAATATTCTCCAACCGATTCCGGCTACGGCAGTGGTCAATCTCAACGATCATCTTCGTACACAGGATATATTACAGTGTTCAAGTGTGTGCTCAAACACAAGAGCACTCTCTATTCCCTTACACTCATATCATATTCCGATGGGACACCAGCGTGACACGACCACGACCACGACCAGAGTGGGATTGGGTGCAGGATACTTACTTGGCCGTGTGGTCCCCGGCAGAGTAGAATAGGCCACCCTCACTCTTACCGAGGTGTCGTAAAAGGCGACTAAGGTAAAGCTGCTGGCATGATCATCAGCACCCAGAGAAGGAAAACTCTGCATTTATATCAAAACCCTCGCCAACCCGTCTACCAAGCGTGGTGAGTATGGCAATTACCCCTCATGTGATTGAGGGAGGCCCGTGCCCCAGCAGTGGGGACTTAAATGGGCTGATGATGATGATGATGATACTTACTAAATAATTTAAAGCACATTATTACAATATATCCAATAATAATATATATCCAATTTGATCTGCCTAAAAAAATAAACAAATGAATCGATCTCGCCAGTTATCTCAACTCTTTGAAACTGACAGGATCTCATTAGCATAGTAGAAAAGTGCATTAATCTTGACTTGATATTGCAAGTCGAGTGCAGCATCTCGCCAATTTAAAACGATTCGCAACTCAGATAATTGATTTTGAAATTTGCTTATCACTGTACCGCGATGGCGCCTAACGAGTACAGGCCGATGGAAAAGGGTTAAAGAATTTAATTTACGATTTGTAAAGCTCTTGTACATGTCGCAGCCATCTGGTTAAATTAGTCATCCAATAGGACGCCCTGGGCGTTCATTAAATTCCGGCAGCCAATTGGATGCCTAGGCCGATAGTTGAACGAATCAGAAATACTCCACATTCAACAGTTTAGCGTATTAAAAGTTAGCCCATTCGAAATTACGATCAATACTCAGCTAAGTGAATCAAATTTATTTCCGCTTTTCTCCACTGCAGCGCTAGTAATCATCAAAACAAATATGGCGTTTGCAGCGAAAACAGTTGTGAATAGATAGATAGATACTCTTTATTGCACAACATACAAGACTTAAAAGTTAAATGAATGAATGTTATGGTGCGATACGGTATTTGACTATGTTTTTTTTATTTTTGTAATCAAAAGACCTCTCAACAATAGAAACATCGTTGAAAGAATTACATATCACAACTTTAAAATCACATTATTTTGGGCAAACCCAAAACGCTCCATACAAATGGCTACTAAGATGTGACGTCACAAGCAAGTATTTTGTATGCATTTCATTTGAATTTTGTATGGTAGCTATATCAAATGTTTCGTTTATGTCAATGGTTATGTTATGTTATAATAGTTGGTGCAATTTGTATGGGTTATTCAATGATATAATTATTTTTTAATAATTCATACTTTTAATATGGCCTTGCCCATGAATCTTTGAATGACCATAAAACCGGCTAGACGGTATATTTTTAATTGAGAATTTGTGCTATTGGCACATATTTACCTATATTTTGATAAAATATTTATATTTTGTAGAATCTCTAGCTTAGTCAAATACCCTATTATTTAAGCTAAATTGAAGTGGAATATTTTCAAAATACCTACTTAGTCTTTCATCATCGAAGGGTCAAATAATATGTACAACCTGTGCGGATAAAGAATGGGATCAGAAATGGCGGCGCATCTATTTACTTCTCGCTCGCACACTATTTGCGTCTATACTCGCACCCCACGAGTGCGAGTACAGACGCAAATAGTGTGCGAGCGAGAAGTGGATAGATGCGCCGCCATTTCTGATCCCATTCTTTATCCGCACAGGTTGTAGTACGTCGGCTGCAAGTTTTACAAAAAGTTTGAGTCCAGTGATTTTAGTTTCTCGTAGACAACGATACCCTAAAAAGCCTTTTTAAGTACAAAAACGGGGTGTAATCATCGCAACTCCTACTTACTTATAAGTAGCCGTCGCTAAACTATTTTTACTCCACAAAAACCTACTGAATGTCAAAGTTTGCCACTTCATCCGTCGGATGACGTCACGTCCTGCCTGTGATCCATTTGTCACTCGTTTGTGACGCGTTTCCTAGTGATAGGGGGTGATTTATACGTGCCTCAGCTCTAAGGGTTAAGTGGTTCATATGATGGAAGGTATTTATGAGGGTAGGTACTTCTATCTACTTATACACTCAGAGAAAGTGATGCGAAAGGGAGGTCCCGGCATTGACGAATACGACGAAGAGGAGGACTTATACACTCAGAGGCATATTACTCGCGTATAGCGTATTTTTCATAAAAAAGTTCTTACTTTTTTTCTTTTTTTTTTATAGCCAATATACAGCAAAGAGATAGCTGCAAATTACATTTTCAAAGACTAAAAATCCTAACTCTCCCATGTATTTATATTTTTGAAATGTGTCAATTCGTAATAAAACAGCCCAAATTCCCAGTTACCCACAAAATATTGATGTTGCCAACC
Source organism: Marasmia exigua (assembly GCA_019059595.1). Taxonomy (NCBI): domain Eukaryota; kingdom Metazoa; phylum Arthropoda; class Insecta; order Lepidoptera; family Crambidae; genus Marasmia; species Marasmia exigua. Next base: position 6,947,445 of record CM032487.1, on the reverse strand, counting down.
TCGAGACTTAACTTACACTCAAAAAGCCCGCTAGTAAGTAATGTGTGTGAAAATATTTAATAAACTACCATCCGCTTTTATAGAAATTTTTAGATTAAGAGAATTAGAATAAAGTGATTAGAGTAAAGTAGTGCTAAATACCAGTGAGAGTGAGAGATTAGAATAAAGTAGTGCTAAATACCATTTTATAGTAATATTTTGCAATTTATTCTTAAGTAAATAACACCGTGTGGTCCCCGGCAGAGTAGAATAGGCCACCCTCACTCTTACCGAGGTGTCGTAAAAGGCGACTAAGGTAAAGCTGCTGGCATGATGATCAGCACCCAGAGAAGGAAAACTCTACATTTATATCAAAACCCTCGCCAATCCGTCTGCTAAGCGTGGTGAGTATGGCAATTACCCCTCATGTGATTGAGGGAGGCCCGTGCCCCAGCAGTGGGGACTTAAATGGGCTGATGATGATGATGAAATAACACACTTAAAAATTTCATCTCGTGTTCAGGTGGGACTCGAGCCCACAGCTTCTACAATCCGGGTGAATGTTCTACAACAATTAGACCACTGAATGCGTTATTAAGCTGACGAAATTTGTTATTTTAACACTAGGGCTCCTAAACGACGGCTTTGGCTCAAACCTTGAATGACATGCTGGAATCAAACTTTCTAATTGACCCGGGTCTGGGTAAGCTCGGAGATGACCTCGGCTAACGTTTCCTAGTAGATATTCATAATACCGTGTGGTCCCCGGCAGAGTAGAATAGGCCACCCTCACTCTTACCGAGGTGTCGTAAAAGGCGACTAAGGTAAAACTGCTGGCATGATCATCAGCACCCAGAGAAGGAAAACTCTGCATTTATATCTAAACCCTCGCCAACCCGTCGGCCAAGCGTGGTGAGTATGGCAGTTACCCCTCATGTGATTGAGGGAGGCCCGTGCCCCGCAGTGGGACTTAAATGGGCTGACGATGATGATGATTCATAATACAGGAAATTACTTATTTTTTGGTTTATGAGAAAGGGACGTAAACGAGTAAGCGAGTCACCTGATGGTAAATGATCTACCACCCGCGTGTTTCCACTAACCCGTTAACAGGAAAATGAGGGTTAGTTTCAGAAACTATCCGAAACGTGCAGGTTTCCTCTCGATGTTTCCCTCACTGACAAACTAATGGTAGAAATACGAACATAGATTACAAAAATAATGACGTGGCAATGGGCGGGGCACATAGCGAGGAGAACAGACGGCCGTTGGGGCGGAAAGGTCCTCGAGTGGAGGCCACGTATAGGAAGTCGCAGCCGTGGCAGGCCCCCTACAAGGTGGACCGACGATCTGGTGAAGATCGCGGAAATCCATTGAATGCGGGCGGCACAGGACCGATCTGTGTGGAGAACATTGGGGGAGGTCTATGTCCAGCAGTGGACGTCTATTGGCTGAAATGATGATGATGATGATGATGAGACGTGCATGCTCGAATTCGGACCTACAATCTCCAAGGAGGTACGTTCATCTCTACTGAGCGTCCATCCTACCATCACTTGTTTTCCAAAAATGTGGAGATTTTTCAGATGAATATCGACATATAGCTTACAAACCAAAAACAAATAGTTTTGAGGTCGCTTTGCCGCTACTGCCGCTAGGCAGTTTCAGCTAATGCCCGTTCGGTTACATAACACCCCATCCGAGGGGAAATATTTATGTGGCCAGATAAAAAGCGTGGTCCCAATAAATTTCATTACACCGCGACGATATTTCACGCTTGGTTCTATCACTAATAGTGTTGGGACACTAATTTTCCCGCGAGTTATTCAACTCGAATCAGAAAGTGTAACAGATAATACACCTAGCTTTAGCTCTAATATGGTATCGTATCATGGAGAGAGAAATAAACATATTTGTATTTAATTTACCTACCATTATTGTATCCAGTCACATAATTAAATGTGGGAGAGCCACGCTTAGGCATGAATGGGCCGGCTCGACCGGAATGATACCACTGCCTCACAGAAGACCGGCGTGAAGCAGTGCCTGCGCTGTGTTTCGCCGTGTGAGTGAGGCTACCGGAGGCCCAATTGGGGGGAAGGGGATAAGGTTGGCAGCGCACTTGTGACTTCACTGGTGTTGCGGGTCTCCATGGGCGGCGGAATTACTTACCATCAGGTGATCCGCCTGCTTGTCTGCCACCTCTCATATAAAAAAAAAATTGATAGGTAAGTAAAAAAAATCGTTTATTTCTCAACGTTTCGGGTAACGGTCGGGGAGGAGAACAAACGATTGAAAATGGTCTTATAAAATAATAAATAGCTCCTAACAACTCTGGGCTCCATCTAAAGCGACGATAAACGTATGGCGGTAGCCAGAGGCAGCTCTTGCCCATGCAGCACCCGGGCACAATCAATATTTGGCGCCCTCTTGTATCAAAATGCGCAAACAAAAGGGAATAGTTTGGTGCCAAAACACGCAGTAAGGTGCGCGCGCATTACGTAGTACATAGCACCCACCACGTTTATACAAGATATTTCATTTAGGATGTCAAACCGAAGGTCATGAATAAATTTCATAACTTATAAACTAGGTACATTAAATCGTAGGACGTACATGGGAATGTTTCGGTAACCCCAAAGAGTGGCCATGGCCTTAGGCTTGACATAATAAATGAAACATCCAGTATGAATAGTTTGACGCTCGCTCCTTGCGAAGCTTCACAGTGGAGGCTCTAGGAAACCCACCTAAGTAAAGAAAAAAGAAAGAAAGAAAAATCTTTTATTTTTGCACATTTACAGAGTTCTCACTACATGCATAGTTCAAAAGAATGTACAAAAAAATAGGTCCCCGCTCAGCATGTGCTGTGGCCGACACCACAACGCTGATCTTCCGCGGGTGCCTTTTTTGAATGTAAAATATAAAATGAAAAATGAAAAACACACCAACACAACAACAATACACACTAAAAAAACAAGAAAAACATTAATTAAAACACATTATCTGCACATAACCGAAATAAGTAAATAAATAAATATATACACATATATACACTCATATAAAAAAAACAGAAATAATATACCCAATAAATATGGATATGAACAATAATTAGATACTGTAATAAAATATATAAAAACAACCATATTATATATCTATATTATATGTTTAACTTAAGTATAAATAAATGGTGCTGCCGTATGCATTATGCATCCTTCTGTATGCTCAAAAATTAAGTGGCAGGCTATTAGGAGAGGCCCATGTCCAGCGTTGACGAATAAAGGCTGATCGGACAGCTTTTTTTTTATTTCAATAGTGGCACAGCATTAAGCTATCTTAGTCTGATGATAAGTAAAAGGACAGCCCACGTTGCAGTACTACAAAGACGCAATTCAGGTATGCCTTTCATTTGAAAGGAACCTTATTACCTATCAGGTGACTCGACTTACTTGTCCGCTTGCCCCCTTTTCTTTAAATTATAGAGGGTCTCGAACTAGGAAGTTGTATCGCTTATTCCTTCAAGTCACCTCATGTGAAGTTCTTTTTCGGATTTCACTCGAGCCGCGTTCACATCACTAGTGGCCATATTTTTTACAACTTTAACTTTGGATACGTTTTCGACGTTCCGTTATTTGCGACTGTTCGGTCTCAGTTTGATTTGTCTGTCCTCTGCAGTGTTGACGCATAACTTACAACTTTTTACTATGTGGAACTTTGACAGGGCCCTCTTAGGTATTCGCAATGCTAATTTTTTCTAGCTTTTCGCTTAATTTTTGAATTTTTGAGACTGGTTTTTCGAGATACAAGCTCTGCTAGTTTTGACGTCTATATCCGACGAAAGATTTTCGAAAAAAATAATGAAATGTTTATAACACCGTTTTAGTTAAGGCTATGGGTAGCCCTAACTAGAGACACCAATCGATTTAAATTGTTATAGCCCATCATCATCATCATCATCATCAGCCTATCGCAGTCCACTGCTGGACGTAGGTCTCTCCAATTGTTCGCCACCGTGATCTATCCATGGTTTCTCGCATCCAGCTCTTGCCAGCCATCCGGCGCAGATCGTCCCCCCACCTAGCCAGAGGGCGCCCTACATTACGTTTGCCAAGACGCGGTCTCCACTCTAGAACTCGTTTACCCCATCGGTTGTCGGTTCTGCGGCTAATATGGCCAGCCCACTGCCACTTAAGCTGGCTAATCCGGTGAGCAATGTCGATGACTTTGATTCTCTGCCAGATCACCTCATTCCGGATTCGATCTCGGAGAGAGACGCCGAGCATTGCTCGTTCCATAGCCCGCTGAGCGACCTTTAACTTGTGGACCAGCCGTACCGTAAGTGCCCACGTTTTGTTGTTAGCTACTAAACCGGATATATTTTAAATAATTTCGGAGCGGGAGGCTTTAAGCAATCATTAATACTATTTATTTAATTATTTAGCACTACTTTTTGATCTGTTTTTGCACTCGAAATATGGATTAATGCCATAAGTGGCCGTTTGTGGCGGAGAGGATAAAGCTTCAAAATTGTTAAAAAGATATCTCGTTTACTTGCTAACAATTTAAATCATCACCTTAACAAAGGTTTAACGAACATTCATGAATGAGTGTTTTTATTAGCCTTTATTATTAAAAACAAATGTTAACACTTTCGCAGCCGTCTGTACACGTCAATATACATTAAATACAAGTCAAGCTACATGAGCGTCTCCGTAGATGGCGAGTGTGCGCGATTGAATAAAGAGTTCGCTGGTTGAAGATGTCGTTGGGAGTTAAGCCCGATATTGCTAAAAAGGAGCTCTTTAGCAAGCTTTGTTATTGGATTACGTGAGTTGAGATTTGAAGGGGTGTTGTTCCTGTTTATTTATTTCATACTAAGTAGGGGGGGGGGGGGGGCATTTACATTGATCGGTAGTGATCGTAAGCAGGGTTCGGGTGGGGCAGTCAAACCCGGTTTGTTTTTCAATACCCGAATTTTTCAAAACCATTACTCTACTACATACTATATACTACATACTACTACATACGAGCGATGGTGGTCGAGGTTCGAATCCGAGCATGCACCAATGGTTTTTTCAAATCGATGTGCGTTTTTCTACCATTACCATCTGGTTGGCGGTGAGAAAACCTGTACGTTTCGTAAAAAGTTTCTGAAAACGTGTAACCATGTTTCAGTTGGTCTGGTTCCCTGTTAAAGGATTGCGAAGGGCAGACGGCAGTCGCTTCATTGTAATTACCAAACCCCCCTTTCCTGATTCGTGGTCTAAGCGTACCCCGGGCTCCAAAGCGACAGCTTTGGACGCAACCGGGAATTACACACTAAGATGAGAGAGAGATTTTCAAAACCATTACCATTATAACTCAACCCAAAATTTCGAGCTTTTTTGGATTTTTGATATTTTTTTTTCAAATCTAGGCCGTGGTCTCCCTTTATCATTAATTTCATTCTATTTATTTATATTTACCTAACAAATAATGATAAGTAAGATGAAAAATATTTTCCTCAATCCCGAAAAATCCCCAAAACTCGGGTATGGATTTTTCAAACCCGACATGAAAGCACCCGGGTTCTCGGGTCGAGTAGTCGATTATTCGGTCGCTACGAGTTATAGACTAATGCAAATGCTCCCATGATGTCGCAGCCAAAGAGTTCAATTACCCCTTCATACATCATCAGTTTAGCCTCTTTACTAAACAGCGCATAACAACTAGGCAAATTACTTCAATCGATTACGTTTACATCGTTGCCTAGGCGCTTCATTAAGGTTTAGTTCCACTTTCTGCCACAACAAAAACTGTCAAAAATTGCCACAAGTATTTGGCGCTCCTTTTATGTCACATATCATTACTTATGTAAATTGGTCTCATCATCATCATCAGCCTGTTGGAGTACACTGCTGGACATAGGCCTCTCCTAGTCTTCGCTACTCCTAATAAGGTTACCACGTCGGTTTTGTAGCTTTCTGCAGGACTTCGAAAATTTGGGCAAATCTTAGAAGACTTTTGAATAGTTTACTTATGTGACGTCAGGAAATATCCCCACCCCCTCCTCCCTCCCCCCTCCCCCCGGTCATAGATGGCACAGCATTTTGAGCCAAATCTCAGGACTTTTCATATTATTTGGACCAATTTTCTAGGACTTTTGATCTTTGGCTACACGCAAATCGCTATTTGATCTGGAAGACTATAAAACGCTCGTCTTTCATGGCTTGTTAGCAAGTACAATTATGCCACACTTCGTATTGGTAAAAGATAACATCAGATGTTTGATGATGCCACGCCCGGCCATGTCACCTAACTAGTCTTGCGTGTTTACGAGTATTATCTTGTGAAGGGTATTATGCATTCTTGTTTTATAAAGGGGAAAGATTTGTGTATAATTTTTTGTGAAAGGTGATGATAAAGATTGGCCAAATCCAATCCAGCCTTCATCATCATCATCAGCCCATTTAAGTCCCCACTGCTGGGGCACGGGCCTCCCTCAATCACATGAAGGGTAATTGCCATACTCACCACGCTTGGCAGACGGGTTGGCGAGGGTTTTTATATAAATGCAGAGTTTTCCTTCTCCGGGTGCTGATGATCATGCCAGCAGCTTTACCTTAGTCGCCTTTTACGACACCTCGGTAAGAGTGAGGGTGGCCTATTCTACTCTGCCGGGACCACACAGCACCACCACCACCACGACCACATGGATAAAGATTGGCCGAATCCAATCCAGCCTTAGATATAATAAAATCTAAAGTAACTAATCAAGGACCTTCATTTTCCAAGAACCATAGCAACATGAAAATTAGCAGGACCCCAATTATCGTGCTCGTGACGTTTATTTACATAAGATATATATCACAAAAACATAGTTTTTTTGTATGGTTTTCAGGTAATATCCGCCATGTTTACAAAATATCACGAGCCCGAGAATTGGGCGGCAGCTGTATGTAATTCTGATGACAATACAATAATATTTATAAGATAAAATTATTATTCATTATATAGTTGAACTGATCTGATGATGGAGCCGGAAGATAGGCACTGATAGTTTGACTGACCGGATGGCGCAATTGGTAGTGACCCTGCCTCTTACGCCAAAGGTCGTGGGTTCGATCCCCACCCTGGACAAACATTCGTGCGATGAACACTTGTGTTTGTTCAGTGTCTGGGTGTAATATATGTATTTAAGTATATATTTATGTTCCTCTGTTGTCTGATATCTGTAACACAAGTGCTTAAGCTACTTAGTATGGAATCAGGTCAACGTATGAGATGTTCTGAGAATTATTATTATTATGATCTTTATATGCTGAGCATCACAGCTATTTGCTGGCTTTTCAGAAATGTACGGGCCTAGGCCAAGTACAGTTCCTACACTACGGATCTGATTGTGATGTGGTGGGGGTAATGAGTCTTGGTTGTGATGATCTGTGTGGCTGTGTGATTGGGCGTGTTTGTGGGACGTAAGGCTGTGAATGAGAGAATATGTGTGCCTGGTGAACACCTCGTGAATTTGATGGGGTATCATCATCTATTTGGAGGAAAGTCCTTACAATCCTACACGTATTTATTATTATTATTATTATTATATTCCATGATGATATAATATCTAAATAATCCTAAGTCATCTCGGAACATTTAACAATACAAACGACCTAAGCATAATTTTAAATATTTAATGCGGATAACGAGGTCTCCATGAAAATTATTTCCCATCTTTTACAAATAGAGACAGAGCTCACTACGGCCAGACTTTCAACTGCAATTTTCTTGTTGTGCATTAAATAAGTATGTTCACGTTCTGTTTTCACATTTTCAAAAAAAAAATGTGTTACAGCGCCCCCTGACAATGTGACACTATGAGAATCTCCCTTTAATATTGTTACGTCTTTGTGTATGTTTTGTTCTGTCTTGGTCTTAGATGGTGCTTGGTGATAAACTCAATTAAGATAAACATCTAAATGATTTAACTCGCTACACCGGTCAAGAACCATTAAATTAACGTGTCTCTTTGATCACTCGACATTGGCAGAGTTATTATGTGTTCGCCGTAGGGAACACAGTAGCAGCCATATATAGAAAAAAAGAAAAAAAGACAATGTGACAGACGTGCCTTCTGATCTCGGTCGCTCTGAAGCATCAAATGCGTCCTTGGCATTCACTCAGCTGACCTTTTTTCTGGATAATTGAGATCAATTTATTTTGTCAAAAATATCACCCTTAAATATTTTGCCTAATCCTGGATATCTTTTTTATATTTTAATTACAAACTTTTAATTTTTTTTATTTGTTTTGTTTCATGTGTTTTTTTTACGAACTATAGATTAACGCTTGGCCACAATCTCACCTGATGATAAGTTTGAGTCAAATGCACGAGTGTACGTAATTCTGCTTATATTTTTATTACTATGCCAATAATGATTTAAAGTGTTTTCTATTTTTAATAGGTTAGTACAGATAAGAACCACCAGCAATGGACAACATTTCAAAATTGCTAAGCTCTGAAACAAAAAATCCCAATTCTTTGTTTACTTTTCCGCTGCTCGAATATATATTTATTCATTTTTTATATTGCTTATTTACTGAGAAAAAAATTAAAAACGTAAGATGACGTCATCGGACGGCAGAATGTAAAATATTTCTTTGCTTAGCACATTATAGTTTTAAATTTACGTAATGCCAAACTCATGACATGTAACTGTCAAAAAAAAGACAACTTGTCAACGTTGAATGTATGAATGACGTTGACAATGTTGACACTAGTATTAATTACCTTTGACAGTAGTACCTTTTTAGGGTTCCGTAGCCAAAATGGCAAAAACGGAACCCTTATAGTTTCGTCATGTCCGTCTGTCCGTCTGTCCGTCTGTCCGTCTGTCCGTCTGTCACAGCCGATTTACTCGGAAACTATAAGTACTACAGTGATGAAATTTGATGGGAATATGTGTTGTATGAACCGCTACAAAAATATGACACTAAATAGTAAAAAAAAGAATTGGGGGTGGGGCCCCCCATACATGTAACTGAGGGATGAAATTTTTTTTTTCGATGTACATACCCGTGTGGGGTATCAATGGAAAGGTCTTTTAAAATGATATAAAGTTTTCTAAAAAACATTTTTCTTAAAGTGAACGGTTTTTGAGATATCAGCTCTCAAAGTCGTAAAAAGTATGTCCCCCCCCCTCTATTTTTATAACTACGGGGTATAAAATTCTAAAAAAAATAGAGGTGATGCATGCTAATTAACTCTTTCAACGATTTTTGGTTTGATCAAAGTATCTCTTATAGTTTTTGAGATAGGTTGATTTAACTGTAATTTTGGACTTTGCTGCTACGGAACCCTTTGTGCGCGAGCCCGACTCGCACTTGGCCGGTTTTTTTTTTTTAAAACAATGATAAGCAAAGGAATATCGCTGTATTCAGCCGTCCGATGACGTCATTTGGCGCTTACGTCTATTTAGAATATAAAGAATTTCAATAATTATTTTATGCATGAAAATGGACAAATTTTGAAAAAAGAAAAAATATGGGTCTGTTCATTTTATGTCTACTTTCATATAAAAAAACAATATGGACATGTTAAAAATTTGAAATGTTGTCCATTGTAGAGAATCGGTTGTGGTTACTTTCCAAAGCATCTTGCTCTGAAGGTGGCTAAAAACCTTACATTCGTCATTGTGTAAAGTTTTAATTTCCGCCTTTATACAATTACGAAAATCTGGCCATCGTAGGCCCTTAGGCTAAAACGTAATAGGTCAACATTTATTATTTTCCACTGTTTAACTGCCCTATTGTCCGGGCCTATTTCCTTTTATATGACCCCGTTTGGGCCCGAAAACTCTTCAAAGGGACGTACTCTGTCATTTCCGTGTACACTTGGTTTCGTATTGATATGCATGTGTTGCAGCTACTATGTAGAGTCAGGCATTCCATATTATCTATATTTTACCAGATTTTATCAGCCTATCTATAGGCTGATAAAAAAAAAACAGATTTTAATATATTGACATACAAAACTCTTACTTTATATGTTGTTCGCATTTGGTTCTGATATCCGTAACAAAGGTGCTTGGCTATCTATCTCGGAGTCGAATCAATGTATGTGATGTTGTGAAATATTTTTTATAATTTATTTGTTTGAAGGACAATATTTGGTAGGTAGAAAATCTACCAAGTCTTATTTGTCTCTTAGTCGTCGTCGATATTTTTTATATAAGCATATCTAATTGCCAAAGAAATATGATTAGTAAGTAAGATGGACAGCCAGAGAACAGACTCTATTGGCTATTCAACCAAATCTGTCTGTGAAACACATTTTGCTACAATATCGAGTAGAAAAATCAATTATTTTCATCTAATAATATTGTGTATGATGGCAAGTTTTTATTTTTTTGGCATCTAATGATTTCGTATGCCACTGTAGGCGCATCATGGAGTTACCACATACATTACCTCTGTCAACTTTGTACCACCTGTGATGACGAATAAATGAATTTGAATTTGAAAAAAAAGCAATTGAAAAAATATAGCTTGTAGTAAGTGGCAGAGCCACGCTTCGGCATGAATAAGCCGGCTCGACCGGAGTGTTATCACGGCTTCACAGAAAACCAGCGTGAAGGAACGTCTGTGCTGTGTTTCTCTCCGCGATTGACGGTACCAGAGCCCAATCCAGGGGAAAGGTTGGCAGTTCACTTCTGAATACACTGGTGCTGCTGGTGACCATGGGCGGCGGCAATCGCTTGCCATCAGGTGATCCTTCTGCTTGTCCTATCACATAAAAAAAAACTACCTCTTCAGCGCAGGGAACCTAATAATACTGAATTTAACGATCATTTTAAATAGCAGTGTCGGAATTTTAGTTGAATTCAACTCTATTATGAGATAATAAGCAGCACACAACTGGAGAACAGAGAACACAGTAAAGAGAATATCAGTGAAGTGTACCGCAGTCCGCGCCACGAGGGAGCCCCGCGGAAAATCACGGAACTAAAATTTAAGATTCATGCGTCTATGAGCATAAAGGTCAAATTTGAATGTTGATGGCGAATCAAGCTCGCTTTTTACGGGACTAAGTATACCTATGCGGGGTGTATCACAATACAAACGTAGGCAGCTACACCGCTTTGATCTCTAAGTCAGGTAATGGACAACATTTCAAAATTGCTAAGCTCTGAAACAAAAAATACCAATTCTTTGTTTACTTTTCCGCTGCTCGAATATATATTTATTCAATTTTTATATTGCTTATTTACTGAGAAAAAATTAAAAACTAAAAAACGTAAGATGACGTCATCGGACGGCAGAATGTAAAATATTTCTTTGCTTAGCACATTATAGTTTTAAATTTACGAAATGCCAAACCCATGACATGTAACTGTCAAAAAAAAAGACAACTTGTCAACGTTGAATGTATGAATGACGTTGACAATGTTGACACTAGTATTATTTACCTTTGACAGTAGTACCTTTTTTTTATTAAAACAATGATAAGCAAAGGAATATCGCTGTATTCAGCCGTCCGATGACGTCATTTGGCGCTTACGTCTATTTAGAATAAAAAGAATTTCAATAATTATTTTATGCATGAAAATGAACAAATTTTGAAAAAAGAAAAAATATGGGTCTGTTCATTTTATGTCTATTTTCATATAAAAAAACAATATGGACATGTTAAAAATATGAAATGTTGTCCATTGCTGACTTTTAAACTCCTTTCGCTTTAGCATAATATGGGTGACAGATGTCAAAATCTATAAATTTTTCACGTTTAGTCTCTTTCTAACGTGTGACTTACGTATAACTCTATCCTGCTGTCACCGATACCATGATAAAGCGAAATGGCATTTTTTATTAAGATTCATTTCACGGATCAGTGGCGCCGCCACCAGTGTCTTATTGATTGCAACCAAATTAAGATAGTAAATGAAAAATTGGTCAAGTGAGACATTTGAAATCAATAAGGATTTGCCACGGACCTTTGCGAGAAAAAAGTGGTGACTAAAAATTTAAACCTGATTGATGACATGAATTGCGTGTGCAATATAATCTTGATACATTTATTTTAATTGTTTATTAAATAATGTCTATGAGGTCAAATCAAATAAAAATATATATTTATTACAACAACAACATCCACAGTATTTAGGCATAGCATCGATTTGTAACAAGACACGTGAGGGTACAGACAGCCAAACATCAGACCACTACAATCGGTCAAGTCATTCGGAGACATCCAACTATCTTTAAATTAATTCAGTACGCATTCAAAGACTATTTTTAATTAAGATAATGAACATTAGCTTAATTTGACGTACGGCAGTTTTAATGACAAACTCAATCATCATCATCGTGTTAGCGTTTAGTCACGGTCGTGTCCCTAGCTGTGTCGCTTCGGAGCCCTCATGACTCGGTGATCCGACTCAGCCAAATGATACACGGTTCCGAATCTCTAATGTTCGCTAAGAATGTATCATTCGACTCAAATAGTGAGCCGAATGAGATGAATGATTCAAGTGAGCCGAATGATCCGAATGAGCTAAATGATCCGAATGAGCGGAATGAGAGCGAAAAAGAAAACTGTGGGCTGTCCGGGGTGAATAAGTAACCATCTTTCCATGTATTACGCGGGGAAAAGAGATAGGTATATAACATGGCACAGCAGGAGGGGATCGATTACTATAGGCCGGCGTAGCTGTAATCGGTTGGGAGGTTCTAATATGCTGTCTTCTTAAATTTTGCTGCATATTTAACGAATCTGTAGGTGCAAACGCGTATCACTGTGTTTTTTTGAGTTGTGTAAGATATTTTAGCCAAATTCTGGGAAGTGGGGAGCATAAGAGGATTAAATTTTACTTAGGTTAACGCAACCGTGATGTTTGTTCTCGACACATCATATTATAATATGTTATGTTTAAGCTAAACGGAAGCCAACTTTTGTTATGCCTATGACTTTTTATGTCCGCAATTAGAATTATCTAAGTAGTCCGTCGTAAGATCCATTTTGGATAACTCAGGCAAGAATTAGCAGTAGTAAGCAGGTAAGTATAGTTCAAAAATGGCGGACGTGACTAAGGCTAAAGGCATTATCATTCATAAAGTTTTTTAATTTTATTGTGACTTATAACGTTTATTATTGTATAGCATAATAAAAGAGCAATGTTAAAATACATATAGTTAAACGCATTAGCAATTAAACTATTTGAAATAAACAAAGTTAAATACACAAAATAATTGCCTTTGTAATGTTAGTTCTGCGGCATCTCAAAAGATGGCGCTGCGCGTAGCGTACATCGCACAAGAATTAGTGCGTTCGGATTATACTAAAGGCACTGGTGACCAAGCTATCGTCTAGACCTCCCAAAAACGTATCTTTCAAAATATTTATTTAATAACCATGTCCGAATTTTGGGTCTGTTTTTGTACTAAAAAAATGTATTTACGCCATAAATGGTCGCTTTTGGCGGTAATTCAAAATTCGAGTGCAAAACCAGATCAAATAGCTATTTATAACTTTTAAGGGACGGGTAGGGCACACTAGCGACGCCAATCGATTGTAATTTTTAGCTACTAAACCAGATCTATTTTAAACAATGTCGGGATTACAACCTCTCGGCAAACACTTATACTATTTATTAAATAACCATGCAAAAATGTTGGGTCCAACGCGTACGCGAAAAATTGATTCACGCCAAAAGTGGACGCTTTTGGCCAAAACTGACCCAACATTTGTGCATGGTTATTTAATAAATAGTATAAGTGTTTGCCGAGAGGTTGTAGCGCCGAAATGGTTTAAAATAGATCCGGTTTTGTAGCTAAAAATTAAAATCGATTGGCGTCGCTAGTGAACCCTACCCGTCACCTTAAATAAATAGTATAGGTGTTTACCGAGAGACTGAAACCCCAAGTTGTTTAAAATAGATCTGGTTTAGTAGCTAAAAATTAAAATCAATTGGCGTCAGCTAGCGGGAAGACCTCACCTTGAGTCCCGAAACGAAGTGAAGCTGGCCTACTAGTATCTAAATAAACTTATATTTAATGTAGATAGTTACTTTTCAATAACAGCACAAGGAGTACTCCAAACTTGGTTAATTTATTTCAATATTCAGTTAATTTTTGATTTATGCTTGCGTTGTGAAACTCCTCGTCTCCCCAATAAATCTTGAAGAGACTTTACAAAGTTTTCAGGCGAACATAGTATTTTTATTCGCTAGCAACAAAGTCGTGATTTTTATTACTTTAGAATGCTTGCTCATACACTAGCGCCGCTATTAAATATTAATTGTGATGATTTTAAGACATGCAAGAAAAATATGATTTTTTGGGTAGGTTTTTTTTTTATATTAAATGGGTTTGCACTTGACCTCATCTCACCTGATGGAAAGTGACAATAAGGTCTAAGATGTAGCGTGCTTACCCAGAAGAAGCCTATTCACTCTCTACTTAAAGACCCCTAAATTGTAGCTCTCTGAGAATACAGAAGCCGGCAAGTTCATTCCTTAGCAGTTCGTACCAAGAAAGAAGAAGCGAAGGTACAGCAAATCTTTGCAATTTATTCTTAAGTAAACACATACCCAGTTCTGCGTTAGCTTAGTCGGTAAAGCAGTTGCCCGGTTAGCAAAAGATCGTGGGTTCGAATCCCACCCGAAGACTGTCGAAATTTTTTTAAGTGCATATTTATTCAAGAAAAACATCTCAGTATGTACTGTAATGGCCCATCGGATTATGACGGCAAGGGAATAGAGAGTGCATCTTGTGTTTGCGCACACACTTGAGCACTACAATATAACCTGCGTAAGTGGCTGATCGTTGAGATTGGCTGCCTTAGCCGAAATCTGTTGGAGGATATTATATTACTCGTAATTGTAAAATACAATCACTACTAAGAGATTTTTCTTAAAATTATGGCTTAAATTCGTCAAAATTTAAAATAATGAAATAGCGGCGCTGGTGAACAATACAGGCACCCTTAAGTAGGTAAATGGAAGGAGCCACGTCGGAATACTTCATGATGCGAAACAGACCGTAAAGATGAAGTGGTTTGATATCACAAGGTAAACAAGAATACAAAATAAATGACGTACCTGAATCTATTTGCTATTTTGTCTTACCATTAAATCCTGGACGCTCCACCAAGTGAGAACCATCATCATCATCACCATTAACGTCCCCACTGCTGGGGCACGGGCCTCCCTCAATCACGTGAGGGGTAATTGCCATACTCACCACGGCAGACGGGTTGGAGAGGGTTTTGATATAAATGCAGAGTTTTCCTTCTCTGGGTGCTGATGATCATGCCAGCAGCTTTACCTTAGTCGCCTTTTACGACACCTCGGTAAGAGTGAGGGTGGCCTATTCTACTCTGCCGGGGACCACACGGCAAGTGAGAACCATACTACGGCATGAATGGGCTAACTCAACCGGAGTTATACCACTCAAAGAAAACTGGCGTGGCAGCAGAACTTGCGCCGTTTTCTTTATAAGATAAGTGGCAGACTAGCAGACGGATCACCCGATGATCAGCGATTGCCGCCGACCATTGCGACACCAGCGGAGTCCCTCGGATTGGGCCTCCGGTACCCTCACTCACGCAACGATACACAGCACAGTGCTGCTTCACAGTGGTTTTCTGTGATGCCGTGTTATCACTCCGGTCGAGCCGGCCCATTCATGCCGAAGCGTGGCTCTCCCACTGTCGATAACCTTACTAACCACTGCGCCACCGAGGTAGTCACTGTGGTAGGTACTTGGTAGAAAAGTACACAGTTTTGTTACACGTAGGGCACACTAGCCACGCCAATCGATTTTAATTTTTAGCAACTAAACCAGATCTATTTTAACAATTTCGGAGCTTTTGCCACTTTTGGCTTGAATCAATTTTACGCGTTTGTGCACGGACCCAACAATTGTGCATTATTATAATGATATAGGTGGCAGACGAGACGACGGATCACCTGATGGTAAGCGATTACCGCCGCCCTTGGACTCTCGGGGTCCTGGGTTCGATTCCCGGGTCGAGCGAAAAGTATGTTTGTTGTTTGGAATTTTTCGAACATAGCTCGGGTCTATGATCACCAATCCACATTTGGCAAGCGTGGTGATTAAGCCTAAACCCATCATAGTAGCGATAACTTGATTTCTATGATGGAGGCCTTTGCCCTGCAGTGAGACAGTTTATAGGCTGATACTTTTATAAGTGTTTGACTAGAGATTGTAATCTCGAAATCGTAAAATAGATCCGGTTTAGTACGCAAAAATTAAAATCGATAGGCGTCGCTAGTGTGCCCTACCCGTCACCTTAAACAAAGACAGTGACTAGATGCTGTGGGTATGTGCTAGTTACTTACATTAATTTACTTAAAACTAATTTGAAGACGATCTTTACTCACTAAAGTCTCATAGAAACCTTTCCTAAGGGAATCTTGCAAGCCATGACTTCTCAAACATTTATTCATAAACCTCACTTAGTGCCGTACCATGATTTTCAATACCGTGATTATTTAATCACGGTAATGAAAAGTGACGTTCTCCCAATCAGGTGACAGATTTGTTCGTTCCAACTTCTTCATATTCATCTTAGCGTGTAATTCCCGGTTGCGTTCAAAGCTGTCACTTTGGAGCCCAGGGTACGCTCAGACCATGATTCAGGATTGGGGGGGTCTGGTAATTACAATGAAGCGACTGTCGTTTGATCTTCGTAACCCTTTAACAGGGGAACCAGACCAACTGTATCATGGTTACACGTTTCAGAAACTTTTT
Source organism: Marasmia exigua (assembly GCA_019059595.1). Classification (NCBI taxonomy): domain Eukaryota; kingdom Metazoa; phylum Arthropoda; class Insecta; order Lepidoptera; family Crambidae; genus Marasmia; species Marasmia exigua. The sequence goes on along the minus strand of CM032487.1, from coordinate 6,930,723 downwards.
CCGAAACGTGTAGGTAGGAAATACGCACATAGATTTGAAAAAACCATTGGTGCATGCTCGGACTCGAACCTCGACCACCTGCGTTTAAGGCGCGTTCGTATCCATTGAGCTACCATCGCTCTTCTTCTGCTTCACGCCGGTATTTAGATACCATTGTTCGTTCCAACTATCGTATCTAAATACCGGCGTAAAGCAGCACTGTGGTGTGTTTCGCTGCGTGAGTGAGGGTATCGGAGGCCCAATCCGGGGGATAGGTTGGCAGAGCACTTGTTACTCCACTGGTTTCGCGGGTGTCTTTTGGCGGCGGCAATCGCTTACCGCTTGACATCCTATTGGTCTAGTGGTTTATGTACCGGGCTGAGATCCCGGAGACCTGGGTTCGATTCCTAGGTCAAGCAAAAAGTTTGATTCGAATTTTTTGAACGTACGAGTAGCTAGGGTTTGTGATCACCAATACGCATTAGGCAAGCGTGGTGATTAAGCCTAACCCCATCATAGTAGCGATGATTTGATTTCTAAGAGGCCTTTGCGCTGCAGTGGGACAGTATATAGGCTGATACTTTCCATTAGGCGATCCGTTAATAAGTAAATACAACATTTTTTATAAAACAGGTGAACCCACAGATTAACCTCCAAATGAAGTTTGCTTTGGGGGCCTTCTTATGTCGCGAGTTTGAGCAACAGTGCCCAAGCCCTTTCTGCCCTTGCTCTGTAGGCGGGGGTCCTGTTCTCCCCACTTCGACCTTCGTCAGGGTGTCACTTAACAAATTAAAATGTTCCTATTGTGTTCCATGTTTATTTTCCTTCCACACAATGGCATTTCTATTAATTTATTTCCGCCCACAGACTTATAAATTTTAATTACCTTCCTACTTGAAATTCTTGAAAGGCCTAAGGAAATATTCATCTTTATGAACGCTTTACACACGTCACGTCACCATTGTTGGACTTTGGACTGTCTTTATCTCTGAGATACAAGTGCTATTATTGCATTACGCGGGGATAACTCGACCTTAAACCATCTGTACATAGTTAGGTACCTAATTAGATTTTTTTGGTTTTTTTTTTACAATAGGCTACCAACAAACAAGTTTACAATAGGCTTAAGCTAATACAAGAATAATCGACTTAATTAATAATTGCAAACCCAACAGCGATGGTTACATTATTCTTAAATATCATTTAAAAAAAACACCTTAGAGACCCGTATAATAAAATAATAAAGTAGATAACAAAAGTTAAAAAGGAATACGTGTGAAGTGCGTGCGTGTGATGTTTGAAAGTAAATAAATAAGTAAATGAGTAAGCGATCATCATTAACCATCAGGTGACTAGGTTTGACTTTTACATTATTTCCTACTAGCGGCCGCCCGCGACTCCGTCCGCGTGGAAAAGTAACTTTTTACCCCCCTTTCAACCCCTTACAACCCCCTTTTCGCAATAAAAAGTAGCCTATGTTCTTTCTCAGGGTCTAGATTATCTGTATACCAAATTTCATTTAAATCCGTTGAGTAGTTTTGGCGTGAAAGAGTAGCAGACAGACAGACAGACAGACAGACAGACAGACAGAGTTACTTTCGCATTTATAATATTAGTATGGATAAATAAAATGAATGAATGAATATATGGGTCGTTCTTCTTTTTTATCGACAATGAGCCCGTCCTCAGTGACTTATGAAGTAATTAATTATATAAAAAAATATACGTTACACCATCAAGATACTCCCAATTTACAATGAAATAATGACATTGTTTTATCACCTCGTATGTATTTTAGCTTGATTTAATTATGTAAAATATATATATAAATCGTGGCAGAGGTTTCATCATTTCAGCCAATAGACGTCGACTGCTGGACATAGGCTTCCCCCAAAGTTCTCTACACAGATCGGTCCTGTGCCGCCCGCATCCAATGGATTCCCGCGACCTTCACCACATCGTCGGTCCACCTTGTGGGGCGCCTGCCACGTTGCGTCTTCCTGTACGTGGCCTCTACTCGAGGACCTTTCCGCCCCAACAGCTGTCTGTTCTCCTCGCTATGTGCCCTGCCCATTGCCACTTGAGGCATGCAATCCTTGGGGCTATGTCTGTGACCTTAGTTCTCCCGCGGATCTCATCATTTTTGATACTATCACGCAAAGAGACTCCGAGCATAGCCCTCTCCACTGCTCTCTGGGTGACTTTGAGCCTCCTTAATCGGCACATTGTAAGCGGCCACGTTTCGGTTCCGTATGTCATCACTAAAGACACACGCATTAAAGACTTTTGTCTTGAGACACTGCGGTAGATGGGCAATGTATAAATATACTCGTACAAAAGTAGACAAATAGTTTTTTAAGTATAGTTTTTAGTATTTTATTATTATTCAAACTTGATTTTATCTAAGATTTAAACTCATAGTTCAAACATCTGTCACATCCTGTCTTGTGAGTGACCACTGGTGCCCACTATACAGGATTATCCTAGTGGTGTTCTCCTGTATGTTACACATTATTGTTTACTTAGTTTATTTTGTGTTAGCTTAAGCATATAGTGCCATAATATTGTAACAGTTTATCTTGAATAAAATTATTCTTATCCTTAATCTCTGATGGCCCGTTTGGATCAGTGGTAGTGAACGCTGCGTCTGGCGCAAGGTTTCGGTCAGTAGAAACATTTGAGTGCGTGAACATGTCAGTTTGTATTGGTCTGGTTGTTTTCTTTGTATTATAAGTAAGTATTTGCAGAATAAAGTATTAAATATATATATTTGTAACTCCGCTGTTGGTTCTAATATCCGTAACACAGGTGCTTGAGCTACCTATCTCGGAGTCAGATCAATGTATGTGATATTGTGAAATTTATATTAATGTGTTTATCTCTTTCCGCCACACTACCTTATCCGTCTGCTCATAGAATTATTTTGTAATAATTCTATGCGTCTACTTCGACCCTCCGGTATACTTTGTCACTTCATTGTGGTCAAGTTAATAGCCTACAGTCAATTAAAAAAAAAACTTCACTTTTCGATTACTACTGTAAGTAAGTGCTCAGGGTAAGTACTGGGAATTTATTATGCTTTGGTACAATTAGCTTCAAAATTATCTTATTGTTCAAACTTACCAAAATTATATGAGCATTTCACAAAAGACAACTGTATGTCAGCAGAGTATGTAGCCATAGTGAATTTTAATTTGCAACTGTATGTAGCCATAGTGAATTTTAATTTGTTTTCCGAAAATAATTGACAAATAATAGCTATATACTTATAGTGGCTTAATTCGAAGCCGTCCCATAAATAATAAATAAATATTTCTCAAACTGACATACATTGCACGCAATGTTATGATGTAATAGTATTTTAAGTATTGACTCTAAAATTAGATTGACACTAGGCAATAAAATATTTGCATGCCGACGAGATAGGTGAAGCATGAATGTTCTCAATTGAATTGTATTTAACCACCTGTATGTAACCATGTTTCAAACAAATAAATGATTTCTGATTGATATAATAATAATAATAATTCTCACAACATCTCATACGTTGACCTGATTCCGTACTAAGTAGCTTAAGCACATGTATTACAGATATCAGACTACAGAGGAACACAAATATATACTTAAATACATATATTATACCCAGACACTGAACAAACACAAGTGTTCATCGCACGAATGTTTGTCCAAGGTGGGGATCGAACCCACGACCTTTGGCGTAAAATCAGGGTCACTACCAATTACGCCATCTGGTCAGTCAAACGACCGATGACATGACTCCGAGATAGGCAGCTCAAGCTACTGTGTTACGGATGTCAGAATCAACAGTGGGATTACAAATATATACATATTTACTTTTTTTTTTTGTAAATACATACTTTTAATACATAGATAACACCCAGACCTACACAAACAGACATGATCATGCACACAAATCGTCGGTCGAATCACGAAAGGGCGTAACCAACAAAATGGTAATTTTGAGTTTATTACACCATCGGAATTGCAAACACGCATTTTACTTCGTCACGAAAGATCGTACCTTAATATTAAGTAGTCCTAATAGCTGCAGATAGTATTGACATTTCCAAAGAGCCATAAATGCATTTCCATATGTTTGTACTGAGCGGGGATCGAACAAGCAACCTTTGCACCGGAGGCAATACCACTGTTCGGGTCACATCGAACGAGAATAATATAACAAACAAAGGAGGAAAAAAAGCGCGTGAGTTAAGGTTGACCACCCCGGCCAAATTAGCTTCTTAAGCAATATCAGCCGTTCCACTTAAGATATTGCTTACTGCTATACTTATTATGTATAAATACTAGTGCTTAAGTTAGTATAGTTGAATTGATCTTGTATTAGAAGTAAGGCTGCCCAATTTAAATAAATTATATTTTTAATCAATCTCGTGTCGTATCACTTAATTCGTGCGGAAGCGAAACTCCGATTTGGTCGTAACGTCAGGTTCAAATTAGGTACCCTGGTGGTAACAATCTGTCTAATTTTCTCAATTGATATTGAACCACACGTGTCTGATATTAAGGTCAAAAACTATTAAAGAAATTTGTTAGTTTTCAGATACGACCTGGTGATCTTCAAGAAAAGAGCTTATTCCTGACTTAAGGTGACGAGTAATATTGATTACCGCCAAAAGCGGCCACTTTTAGCGTGAATCAATTTTTCGCGTACAAAAACGGACCCAACATGTGTGCATGGTTATTTAATAAATAGTATAAAAAAGTTTGCCAAGGTTGTAACCCCGAGTTTGCCAAGGTTGTAACCCCGAAATTGTTTCAAATAGATCCTGTTTAGTACCTAAAAATTAACTCGATTGGCGTCGCTAGTGTGCCCTACCCGTCACCTTAAGAGCCGGCAACGCATCTGTGATGCCCTGTGTGTCGCAGAAGTCCATGGGCGGCGGTAATCATTTACCATTAGGTGAGCCGTCTGCTCGTTTGTCTGCCATAGTGTAAAAAAAAAAGTTTTGTATACTTTGATGTGTGGCTGTTACAATCAGCATCGAATAGGGTATTTGACTAAGCTCGAGATTTTACAAAATATAAATCATCATCGTCATCGTCAGCCCATTTAAGTCCCCACTGCTGGGTCACGGGCCTCCCTCAATCACATGAGGGGTAATTGCCATACTCACCACGCTTGGCAGACGGGTTGGCGAGGGTTTTGATATAAATGCAGAGTTTTCCTTCTCTGGGTGCTGATGATCATGCCAGCAGCTTTACCTTAGTCGCCTTTTACGACACCTCGGTAAGAGAAGAGTGAGGGTGGCCTATTCTGCTCTGACGGGGACCACACGGCCAAAAATAAAAAAAATTATCAAAATATAGGTAAATATGTCAAAATAGTAAAAATTTTCAATTAAAAATATAACGTCTAGCCGGTTTTATTGACATTCATAGCCTCATATGCAGGTCCATTTTAAAAATATGGCTTTATTAAAAAATACCATTGAATAACCCATACAATTTGCACCAACTATTATAATAGAACCATTGACATAAACGAAACATTTGATATAGCTACCATACAAAATTCGAATGAAATGCATTCAAAATAATTGTTTGTGTCGTCACATCTCTGTAGCCATTTGTATCCAGCGTTTTGGGTTTGCCCAAAATCATGTGATTTTAAAGTTGTGATATCTCAGGTAGTTTAAATGAGAATCAAGTAATTCTGTTCAAAACGATGTTTTTATCATTGAGAGGTCTTTTGATAAAAAAAAAAGAAAAAAAAAGTCAAATACCGTATTATCTTAACATATATATATATATATATATATATATATATATAATATAAAAATGAATCGCAAAATGTGTTGGTAAGCGCATAACGCAACAACGCCTGGACCAATTTGGTCAATTCTTTTTTTTAATGTTCGTTGAAGTCCAAGGATGGTTCTTACGGCGAGAAGAAATCGAATAATTTTCGGAAAAACCCTAAAAACAGCCCTTTTCTTTTTCATATACAAACGTTTTCTAACTCAAACGTAGAATCAATTTGAGTTTTATTGCTATTATATAAAGTTCATATTTGTTGCCACATTACAATTTTTTTTGACAGGATGAAGTCTGTCGGGTCAGCTAGTATATATATGTGACTGACCGGATGGCACAATTGGTAGTGACCCTGCCTCTTACGCCAAAGGTAGTGGGTTCGATCCCCACCCTGGACAAACATTCGTGCGATGAATACTTGTGTTTGTTCGGTGTCTGTATTTAAGTATATATTTGTGTTCCTCTGTTGTCTGATATCTGTAACACAAGTGCTTAAGCTACTTAGTGCGGAATCAGATCATCGTATGAGATGTTGTGAGAATTATTAAAAATATATATATTAGTGAAGTATGATTACAAAATATTACTCATTCTAAATCCGCATAAGCAATAATAAAAACTGGAACACACACGTAGCATTATAGACGTTAGAGATAAGTTTGCTGAGTAAGATAGAAATTAAGTGAAATGTATTTTTAATGATTTAATTCAATAAACGACCGTAATCGAAACATGACGTCTTTACCTTAACTCATCGAACCCTCCCGCACTTTATCTCATGGCGATCCTTGCCAACCGAACGCGAACTTCGTAAAGATTGAAGACCCTCAACCACATGGACTACCAAGCTGGAACTACTAGAACTATAGTAGTCGCAATCTTCGCTGCGGTTTTATTTCTCTCCATCCTTCTGTTCATCGCTCTGGTTATGAAGACGAAACACTAACATGGGATCTCCACATAGCAAAGAAGAGGTCATCATCGCACAAACGGCTAGCGGCGACGCTCAAACGACACAGGAAAATTCAAGACAGCTCAATACCACCGATATACTGGTATTCGTCATTCTAATTCTAATTGTGCTCGCCATCATTTACCTCTGCATTAAGAAAATTTGGGATAGAGCTATCAACACACTGAGAAGAGAGTTCAACAGCGCAGTTCTAAGAAATACTATATCTTCCGTGGAATTGGCAACAACGTCGGCTCAACCATCTACATAAACCAGGAGGTGTCCAGGGTATAAACCCGGCCCATTGTACGAGGGGCAAGGGAATTCCCAGCCCGATATTCGACAGCTGATTCAAGCGCTCCAGGGATCCGGCTTACCTTCGATGTCCCGCCCGCACGAGAGAAGCATGAAAACCCGGACCCCACCCCGAGGAAGCCGCCGAGCATCATACGTGCAGAGACTTGATCCGCTATAATGCTATAAGGTACTTTAAAATAGTTTTAATATTAGGTAGAATTAAAGTTTTATTTTCTTTCTTCTAGATAGATAATGTCAAGATTTATTTCTGAATTGAATGAATTGCATGTAAAGTTATTGTATATTAAGGAATATTTAACTAAAATAGGCCCTGATAGACGGCAGAAACAATTAGGTATTGCTAAATTTCATGAAGCGAAACTTGCGAGAATATTTTGTCTCAGGTACATGACTTAGTCGAAAAGTCTGAAATATCTACTAAAGATAGTACTTTAATTAATAAAATCGTGAATGAGATACAGGTCATTTACAGTAAGATTGTTTCCATAGAAAGTACAAGTAGTATTAATATTTCCAAAATGGCAGAAAAAGATAAGTTCGACTTAAAAACGGCTATTGCACTTTTACCAGTAATGACAGGCCAAGAACACGTCACCAAATCTCTTATAGATTCGATTCAATTATATGGTTCTATGATCAGAGATAACTCTCATGTCCAGTTAATCGACTTTGTCTTAAAAACTAGGCTTTCTCCAAGCGCAAAGTTACGTTTAAGGAGTAATTATGCTACCGTTTCAGATTTAATCAAAGATATGAACGTACATTTAATTCAAAAAAAATCAGCGGTTGCAATTCAACACAAATTGCAAAACTGTCGTCAAGGCCATAGGTCAATAGAGTCCTTTGGTTCGGAGTTAGAACAACTTTTTGTTAATTTAACAATAGCTCAAGCGGACGACGACGCTAATCAGTTTGAAGTATTGCGCCCTATTAACGAAAAGGTTGCTATCAAACGTTTTTCAGATGGACTAGGTAATCAGAAACTTAGCACGATTATAGCTTCGCGTCAGTTCGATTCCTTACCCGAGGCTATTAGAACCGCACTAGACGAACAGTCAATGTGTAGCAGGCAGGAAGAAGTTATGAACGTCAGAAAATTTTACCCTAGTAATTTTTCTCGACCCCCTAACAGCGCGTAACACTAATAATTATGCTAGTAAACATTATTACCATAATAGACATAATGCCAACAATAGGTATAACGGTAAACCTCAAGGTAAGTACATGTCACGAGACTCCCGTGACGCGTCAGCACGCTCACGTGGCCGCGGTCGGCCGAGCCCGCGCCCGCCGCGCTCAGCTGTTCCTTTCCATCGCGTCCAGCACACTAATTACGATCATTCAGCAAATGATACACAAACTGACTCTCAACCCCAGAATGATAATTTAGATTTTTTTCGTCCCTACTGAAAATTATGTATTAAATTACAATAACAGTAGTACTGTCACTTTAAATATTCATAATAATATTAGTATAGATCTTTTAGTCGATAGCGGAGCAAGCTTATGTGTTTTGAAGTACGAATGGTTATGCAATTATCCGGAATTGATGAATTTACTTACATTTGAAAAGTTAGTTATTAAAGGAGTTAGCGGTAAGCTAGTATCTGAAGGATATATTTATTTAGACTTATCTTATGATGGTTTAGTTTTTAGAGAAAAAATGTATGTTTTTAAAAATATGTCATGTTCCGCAAGTGGCATTTTAGGTGATAACTTTTTAAAACGTTATCAAGCCGTAATTAATTATAAAGGAAATATCTTAGTTTTAACTAAATGTAATAATTATGTTTCCATACCTATATTAAATCACTTTAGTCATTTGATACCGCCGCGATGTGAGGTAATCAAATACATACCTACATTGTCTGGCGACGACCGTGTTTGTTTATCTAAAGAATTACAAAAAGGCGTTTTTATAGGAAGTTTAATAGCGAAACCTCATAATGGTCGCATTCCTGTGAGAATATTAAACACTACCGATAGTGAAGTATGCCTAGATCTCACTGACTTAGAAACTTTTTCATTGAACGATTTTGAAGTTTGTAATTTTGAAAAAGAGGATATTTCTGTTTCTCGCGTAAAGACGTTATTAGAATTATTGAACTTATCAGAACTTAATCTCGAGGAAAAACGAAGCATTGAAAGTATATGCGCTAAGTACGCAGATGTTTTCCATCTGCCTGGCGACAAGCTATCTTGTACAAACTTAATGACACATTCTATAACTTTGAAACCTAACGTGTCACCGGTGTATGTTAAGCCACATAGGTTACCTCATGCTTTAAAAAAAGAAGTTCAAAGACAGATTGATGTTATGCTCGAAAACGACATTATTGAAGAGGCCACATCCGAGTGGTCTAGTCCCGTCTTGCTAGTACCGAAAAAGGCAGATAGGTCCAACGAAAAACAATGGCGATTGGTTATAGACTACAGGCAATTAAATAACCGTATAATGGACGACAAATTCCCTTTGCCTAATATTACGGATATTTTAGATTCGCTCGCAAATAATATTTATTTCTCCAAACTAGATCTCTCTCAAAGTTATTACCAATTAGCTCTTAGTGATAATTCACGAAAATACACAGCCTTTAGTGTAAACAAACTTTGTCAGTTATCTTTAGATAACGATTCTCGTAAGCTAACAGCTTTCACCACAGATGCAAAGATGTATCAAATGAAACGCTGTCCCATGGGACTTAAGACATCTGCAAGTGTATTTTCGCGCCTTATGACTATCGCTATGTCAGGTCTAAATTACAAAAAAGCATTCATTTATTTAGATGATTGCGTGATTTTTGGTAAATCAATAGAAGATCACAATAAAAACTTAATTAGTGTACTCGAACGATTTAGAAAAGTAAACTTAAAGTTGAACCCTATGAAATGCGATTTTTTGCGTAACGAGATAATTTATTTAGGACATAAAATAACTTCTAATGGCATTTTACCCGATGACAGCAAAATTGCAACAATGCAAAACTATCCGATGCCAACGAACTGCGACGAGGTCAATCGTTTTGTAGCATTTGCAAATTATTATAGACGATTCATACCGAATTTCGCAAACATTGTTTATCCCTTAAATAAACTACGGAAAAAGAACGTACAATTTGAATGGTCTTCCGAATGTCAAAACGCATTTGAAAAGTTAAAATTGGCTTTGGTTCGACCACCAATTTTATCTTACCCCGATTTTTCAGACGATAATATTTTTCGGCTACAAACAGATGCTTGTAAGACAGGTTTAGGTGCAGTCTTATCTAATATGAACAACCAAGTAGTAGCTTATGCTAGTAGAAATTTGAAGCCCGCCGAAACTAGATACCCTATTATCGAATTAGAACTTTTGGCGATTGTTTGGGCAGTAAGACATTTTCGACCTTATCTATATGGACGGAAATTCAAAATCTTAACTGACCACAAACCATTAATTTATCTATTTAATTTAAAAGACCCAACCAGTAGACTCACTAAATTTAGATTATTTTTAGAGGAATATGATTTTGAAATAGAGTATGTACCAGGACGAAACAATGCAGCTGCAGACGCATTGAGTCGTATACCAGTTACATTCACTACTTTAAAATCATTACAGGATAACGTGGTGTCAGTCCTGACTAGGGCACAAAGAAAGAAAATAGGCACCCCTTCTGAGTCTTCCTTAGAGAGCCTCATCGGCAACAGGTCTGATCAACCTATTGCAGTAGAAGTTCTCAAAAAGCCCGATAACATTACCGAATTATGTTTCAATCAAATAAAATATGAGAATTACGTAAAGGTCAAAGATAATATTATTTCTAACGCGGGATATTGTGTTTATGTACCGTCGCAATCAGCGATTTATCTGAGTACCCGATCGTCATCTACCCCAGAGGTGTTAGCGAGGGACGTAGAGTCATTGTGTAGAAAAATAGGTATACACGAGGTACTTATAATAAAAGATAAATGTAACGGGAATAAAATTAAAAGTCTTGTACAAGCAGCAAAAAAGGTTAGTCCCGTATCCCCGCGATATCTTATAACAAAGAATATATTGAGAATAAACGATTGTGAACAAAAAAGAGTAATACTAAACGACTTCCATCTTTTACCTACTAGTGGACATGCAGGAGTAAATAGAATGTTAAATAACATAAAACAACACTATTTTTGGCCAGGTTTAAGTAATGATGTAAAACAGTTTGTTAAAAATTGCCAGCAATGTCAATATCATAAGCACAGTAACAAACACATTCGACAACCTTTAACCATCACATCCACAGCCCACTCCTCATTCGAAAAAATCAGTTTAGACATCATGGGTCCTCTCGATGTTGATGATTATAATAATAAATACGTATTGACATTACAATGCGATTTAACAAAATTCGTAGAAGCATATCCATTACCCAGTAAAGATACAGTCACAGTTGCTCAATCTTTTACAAATAATTTCTTATTACGATATGGTATCCCCAAGGAAATATTGACCGACCAGGGAACCGAATTCATGTCTTCGGTAATGTCCGAAATATGTTCTCTATTAAATATTAAAAAATTAAACTCAACGGCCTACCATCATGAAACCGTAGGAGCTTTAGAAAATACCCATAAAACCCTAGGAGCTTTTCTTAGAATCCAGTGCAATAATAACAAACATAATTGGAGTACTTGGATTCCTTATTGGTGTTTTTCTTTTAATACCACAGTGCATAGCGAGACAAAATATACACCTTTTGAGTTAGTTTTTGGAAAAACTTGTAACCTTCCAAAGAACTTACAAACCGAAATCGATCCTTTATATAACTACGACAGTTATCCCAGAGAACTCAAGTATCGTTTGCAACAAGCACATTCCGATGCACGACGAAATTTAATTTTAGCAAAAGAAAAAAGAAAATGCTTATATGATACAAATTGTAATCCTATTACCTATAAGGAAGGCGATTTATTATTATTAAAGAATCAAGTAGGAAATAAGTTAGATAGAATATACAACGGTCCTTATAAAGTCTTAAGAGATATGTCGTCAAATGTTGAAATTTTAAAATATAATAAATCTATTATTGTGCATAAAAATAACACGAAGCTATTCAATAAATAAAATGTTTAATTAATTTAGAATTAACTAAGAAAAAGATTAAGTTTGTAACCTAATACTATGTAATCGATATAATCATTATACCTAATATGAAATGTGAAGCTTCCATTTATTATTACATTCCATTTATTTTTTCTATTGTTTAGTATACGTTTTATATTATAAGATAAGATACGATACTAATTATGTCAGCATACATGTTATACGAATGTAACAATGTCTAACAGCAAAGATCGTTTATAATGTTAAGATCAGTCTTATTGTTACGAGTCTGTTCCTTTTGCAGGGAGGGGATGTTCCTTCCACTTTTTCGGGGAGATGAAGTATGATTACAAAATATTACTCATTCTAAATCCGCATAAGCAATAATAAAAACTGGAACACACACGTAGCATTATAGACGTTAGAGATAAGTTTGCTGAGTAAGATAGAAATTAAGTGAAATGTATTTTTAATGATTTAATTCAATAAACGACCGTAATCGAAACATGACGTCTTTACCTTAACTCATCGAACCCTCCCGCACTTTATCTCATTAGATAGGCTCAGATATTTTTGGCAGGTATAAGACCATTTGGATGCTGACTGTACTAGACAGGGTTTGCAATAATAATCAATCTTTAGTTCAAAATAAATGGGGCATTAAAGCACTAATTCTTTGCCAAGCACTTAAAAGACACACTCAGTTGGACCCAATATATGGGGTGTTGGAAATAATCGAGTTGCAGCTAGCATAATGTGCATTGTGAATTTTAATGCCAAAAGTAACTACCTACGAGTAAGTCTTTTTGGCAACTTTTACAAGTTTTTATATAACTTGCATTGTTTGGAAATGTAAGAGAGTTTTTAATATCTTGTAAACTATTTGTGTACCACTTCCAGATAGAAGCTCTTAGTCAAGATTATGAGGGTATAAACTACCACTATTCTTGTATTATTTTAAATGTGGGAGAGCCACGCTTAGGCATGAATGGGCCGGCTCGACCGGAGTGATACCACTGCCTCATAGAAGACCGGCGTGAAGCAGCGCCTGCGCTGTGTTTCGCCGTGTGAGTGAGGTTATCGGAGGCTTGGCGAGGAAGGTTGGCAGCGCACTTGTGACTCCACTGGTGTTGCCAGTGTCCATGTGCGGCGGAATTGCTTACCATCAGGTGATCCATCTGCTCGTCTGCCACCTCTCATATTAAAAAAAAAAATTTACAAATTATTATTCATCTTCATTCATCATCATTTCAGCCAATAGACGTCCACTGCTGGACATAGGCCTCCCTCAATGTTCTCCACACATATCGGTCCTGTGCCTCCCGCATCCAATGGATTCCCGCGACCTTCACCAGATCGTCGGTCCACCTTGTAGGAGGCCTGCCACGGCTGCGACTTCCTGTACGTGGCCTCTACTCGAGGACCTATATTATTATTATTCACAGAATAATAAGCGAAGCTGCACTGTGCTGTGTTTGGCTGCGTGAGTAACGGTACCGGAGGCCCAATCCCGGGGAAAGCACCGGGCGGCGCACTTGCGACTCCACTGCAGTGTCTCGGGTGTCCATAGGCGGCGGCCCTTACCATCAGATGATCCGTCTGCTGGTCTGCCACCTATCACATAAAAAAAAAAATAATGTCCTCCAAACCGATTTTTCGATCATGGCGGCCAATCTCAGCGATCAGCCATCGACCCAGGACATATTATAGTGCACAAGTATTTGCGCAGACACAAGTGCACTCTCTATTCCCGTACCCTCTAATTTCGATGGGACACTAGTGTGACACGACCGAAGAGGGATAAGCCGCAGAACCAACGGCTTAACGTGCTTTCCGATGCACGGGGGTACAAGACCGCCAATCTCCAGACTCCGGGCTGTCACTGAGAATTTCTTAACAGAAAAACTCAGGTACAATTTTTGGCCCGACCCGGGGATCGAACCCGGGACCCCAGGCGCAACCGTCGCTTTAAAGTGCGACCCACTAACTATTGCGCCACCGAGGCAGTCAAAAAAATAATATTATGTGCATAATTCTACCATTAGTTTGGCGATGCGGGAAAACATCGTGAGGAAACCTGCACGTTTCAGATAGTTTCTGAAACGTGTAACCATGATTCCGTTGGCCTTTGTTTGGAACGCGCGGGAGCCCCAACACCATCCTGAGCGTGCTCAGCCAGAAGCCGGACAGCCCCTTTTTGCGGCACTTGGTCAAAGTGCACGTGCGCTTGCCCGGGGTTGCAGCGCGCGGCATATACAATCAATCAATATATTTTATTGCGTGCTACATTGGGTACAAAGTATCTTAAATAATAAACGTTGGTACTTAAGATGTTATTAATACAATGTAGCGCCCTGTAAGGGCATAGCAATGTTAATCAGTCATACTTCACATTATAACAACATATTGTCATATTATCTTGAATGCTAAATTTTGCTTATTACGAGAATTTAAAGAAATATAAATATTATTGCACTATTTGTTACTTATTTGTAGATTATATATTAAATTTTCCATAAATTATACCTACCTAAATTAATTGGTGGTGATTCTACTAACATAGTTTTTAACACTTTCAGCGGAGCAACGTCTTTAGACGTAATTTTTTAAAAGTAATTGCTGGCACAACGTATTATCGCGTCGAAACAAATTATACAGTCACACGCGAAACGTACTATGACGCTCGCCGCCTGTACTAAAATCTATGAGCTAAGTCATTGCGCCGTATCGCATCGAATTCCCAAATCTCTAGCGCCACGACACGTACATTTTTTTACCCTCATTGTCAACGGAGCACACACACATGTAAATTCATTCGCCTACACATATACACAACGTCATGATACGTCTCGCAATTACCTGAAAGTTATAGCAGTACATATATTGTATCGTGTCTCTCCCACATATCTGTCTCTGTCATTATTGCCGAAACTAGATGAGATTACTGTAAGCGCGCATATGTGTGCGTAGCCTGTTTAGCTCGCATTGTGCGTAGTCGTCCTTTTGTATGTTGTTATTTTGTCATGAACAACGTTTATAGACGTCAATTATATTTGTATGAAAAATAATTGTGTCACATAACAAAAAAATACATGGCAGTCTGCTCCGCTGAAAGTGTTAAGTATTTTTTATACTAATATTATTATTGGCGAAGCCTGAAATAAATGTTTTTTTTTGTTAACGGCGGCGAAAGTCAAACGGCAGTCGCTTCATTGTAATTTCTAGACATGTATCATTGTCCAAGCGTACCCCGGGCTCCTGAGCGACAGCTTTGGACGCAACCGGGAATTACACGCTAAGACCACTACACCACCCTAAACCATAGTATACTAAACCACTAATATATTCTATTCTATGTTAGGTACTTCGAGTTTGTCAAGAACTATAGGTTAAAGTGGCCCGCTCTCATTACCTTTCAGAACTTTAGTTTCAAATTGCGCCAAAAGATGGAACTAGGTGATAATTACACCATGCAAGTGTTTCGTTTTTCGGTATAAGTTATCTCTTTACAAATAGTTATAGATTATAGATAGCTTTTCTTGACAATGCTTTGTCTCGTAAGGTGTATGATCTACACTGCAGGCTCAGCGACTCAAATAGTTCTTGGCCTCCGAAACAAAAGATCGCTACTTCGGTCCATTCTGCGTCACTTCTTGCCAGTTATTGACCAGGAGCCCAATTCTCGTGCTCATGACATTTATTTTCATACGACATATATCACCAAAACATAGTTTTTTTGTATGGTTTTCAGGTGTTATCCGCCATGTTTTCAAAATATCACGAGCATGAGAATTGGGCTACTTGAGCTCGCGCAGATCAATCTCGACGACGTCCTTCCAGCTATACTTAAGTCGGCCAACTGGGCGTCGTCGCACGCATCGGTCGTAAGGTTAATACATCAGCTTACATGAATACTTTTTAACTGACCGGATGACGCAATTGGTAGTGACCTTGTCTCTTACGCCAAAGGTTGTGGGCTCGATCCCCACCCTGGACAAACATTTGTGCGATGAACATTTGGGGAGTAGCCCCAGGTTGCGTTGTGGATGAAGATTCCAAATGAAAGAGTTTTCTTCCGAGAACGGGTTTATTGCACGATACACAGAACACACCGTCTTAAAGTCTATCACACCAGGATTTATAAGATGCGATCCGATTTTATTGGTCGTAGTTACAGCGAGTCGAGTAGCAGAAAAAAACCATAGAGATTGTAGGTTGAGACTAGATGACATATGTCAACTGTCAGCTGTCAAATTATAGGGTAGGTTAATTAATGCTAGGGATACATGAACTATAAAAATAATGTGATGGCTATGTACACGTAAGTCTAGTCGCCACAAACACTTGTGTTTGTTCAGTGTCTGGGTGTAATATATGTATTTATTTGACTATTTGATAGACATGGGGTGAGCCCTGCGTCTCATAGCCACTGCGACCAGTAGATGATCTATTGTGGCAGCCCCGTAACCTATTACAGCACCTCATGTAGCCAGTTCCAGGATAAACCCGAGAATGGAGCTGATGGGGGAGCTCTCGATCTCGTCATCTATAACACTAGTGCTTAAGCTACTAAGTACGGAATCAGGTCAATTTATGAGATGTTGTGAAAATTATTATTATTATTATTACTTGTGCGCTATAATATGTCCTGCGTTGATGGCTGATCGCTGAGATTGGCCGCCATGACCGAAATTCGAGGTTTGGAGGACATTCTTATTATTACATCAGCTTAAATCCCAATTAGGAAACTGCGGGTATAAGTAGGTAGTCTAATATTATTCCTAAAAAAGAAGAAACTAAAGAAACAAATAGTCACAGGACCAAACTCTGTTTAGTTCACTTCCAGTGCAAAGTTCAATGACCTTTACATTTATGTTCTCCACCAACGATATAAAATAAAAGGAAAAATTACTTATATGGCTTTAGCACCTGATCACACTTAACAGACAGGTACAGCACACTAGCGACGCCAATAGATTTTAATTTTTAGCTACTAAACCGGATCTATTTTAAACAATTACGGGGTTACAACCTCTCGGCAAACACTTATACTATTTATTAAATAACCATGCACAAATGTTGGGTCCGTTTTTGTACGCGAAAAGTTGGTTCATGCTAAAAGTGGCCGCTTTTGGCGTTAATAAATTTTTCGCGAATGCGTTTAACCCAACATTTGTGCATGGTTATTTAATAAATAGTATAAGTTTTTGCCGAGAGGTTGTAATCCCGAAATTGTTTAAAATAGATCCGATTTAGTAGCTAAAAAATAAAATCGATTGGCGTCGCTAGTGTGCCCTACTCGTCACCTTAAAGCCGAAATCATTTGCACTTCATACACATGGAAAAAAGCAGGCGGTTCGTCGTTGTTACGGTAGATGGCGCTATGCATTTTTGCATTTTCGCCGTAACAATGACCTTGAACATGTTAAGGCGTATTACCGTCTCCCTACCGTACTCCCTAGTGTTCTACACATGGTTTTCCACTGAGCGGGGCTTGAGTGGAAATTTAAACCAACAATAATGTTGCGATGACTTGTGTGCAATATGAATGACGTTGCTATCATCGTTAGCCGTGTGGTCCCCGGCAGAGTAGAATAGGCCACCCTCACTCTTACCGAGGTGTCGTAAAAGGCGACTAAGGCAAAGCTGCTGGCATGATCATCAGCACCCAGAGAAGGAAAACTCTGTCATTTATATCAAAACCCTCGCCAACCCGTCTGCCAATTGTGGTGAGTATGGCAATTACCCCTCATGTGATTGAAGGAGGCCCGTGCCCCAGCAGTGGGGACTTAAATGGGCTAACGACGTTGCTATAATCCGTAAAATTTAGCTTCATTAGTATGACAGCTTTTGGTGTCACAGAAAAAATATGTTTAGGTCTAAAGTCATAAAAATCCATGGAATAAAACTTGATTAAATCATAAACCTTATGCTCATTGAAATAGAGGTCAAGTGACATCTGTCATTCTAATCAAGCTATATTTTACGCGGTATAAAAGAGGTCGATGACAGAATTGGCGGCGAAATTAAGACGTTTTGGTGATAGAGGTCCAAGAAAATTTGTCGTGGAATCCGCCCCCTAAACTTGACTCGACGAGCGATTCCAAAATAGGACTCCTGGTTTTTCTATAACTTAGCGTTTATTCCCGGTTGCGTCCCGAAGCATTGTTTCGGAGCCCGGGTCGGGTAAACGTATCTTCGCTCTGGTACTCTAGACCCACGTATTTTACAAAGGTAGACTTTTGTCCCCAGAGACCCACCAACTTTTAATTAGGTTAAATATTTTTAGAAAACTTCCACAAAGTAACAGATGGCGGTTAAAACTCGAAAAAGCTTTTGAAATACCGCGAAAATTGTACGAAATAAGTAAGTATACTGTATTTATTTATGATTCCACACTGACGGCTTGTAATCTACAAATTAAGAACTCAAAGGTACACACATTATGACAGGCTTTAACTATATTGTGCTGGCCGAAAGATGGGACTCCCCACTACTGTACCGCTGGGTGCAGCTACACTCCCCGGTGTGTCGCTTTCCATACTTGTAATACACTACTGATATTATCTGCAATAGTACTAACACTAAAATAAGTTCATTATGTTACTAACACATTTTATATGGATTGAAGATCTGAAATAAATGAATATTTAATTTAATTTAATTTATACCATAGCTTTCAAGATCACTTTATCACCAAGATTTCGTTTTTAGCATCATCGATGTACATAAAATGTTACGACTTACTGGTACCTAACCTTACTTAGTGCCTTGCTCGTTACGCACTTGCTTTGCCCGTTACGCACTTTCCTTACTCGTTACGTACTTGCCTTCACCGTTGAGCACTTGCTTTGCGCATTATGCACTTGCCTTGCCCGTTACGCATTTGCCTTGCCCGTTACGCACTTTCCTTACTCGTTACGCACTTGCCTTCACCGTTAAGCACTTGCTTTGCGCATTATCCACTTGCCTTGCCCGTTACGCATTTGCTTTGCCCGTTACGCACTTTCCTTGCTCGTTACGCACTTGCCTTGCCCGTTACACATTTGCCTTGCCCGTTACGTACTTTCCTTACTCGTTACGCACTTGCCTTGACCGTTAAGCACTTGCTTTGCGCTTTATGCACTTGCCTTACCCGTTACGCATTTTCCTTACCCGTTACGCATTTTTTTTGCTCGTTACGCATTTGCCTTTCCCGTTACGCAATTGCCTTGCCCGTTAAGCACTTGCCTTGCCCGCTAGATGCACTTCGGCATCTTTACCATTATCTTTATTATTATTGAATTATTTCATATTTTGCTGTAATAATAACAATGTGCTTTTTATAAAAAAAAACAGTCAGATACTGTACTGAAACCAATAAATATTTTCTGCTGTAAAAATTAGTAATTGTAAAATTAATTTTCCAATAGCCAATAATATTTATGAAGGCTATATAGCAAAGGCAGACTGTTTGATTAACCACTTCGATCAAAGAGAAAATCAAACGATTGTATCGCAGCGATCGGGGCATTTATTTGTCTTTTGAAGATTATATCGTTTATTGCCAATAGTAATGGGTATTGGAATAGCCTGATTACTATTTTGAGCTCGATCGAATAAAATTATGTACTGAGAAAGTCTGTACAGCCAATTAATCGCGCATGCTAGAATATATTATCAACTGTTCTACTATATTTACTTACTAAAACTCAAAGACTCATGGCAGACGGTAGAGTACCTTTTCAAGGATTAATATATGACAGTAAAGTTTTCCAAAATGGTCAATAGATTTAATAAAGAGAATTAACTATTATACTCGAGCCAAACAGTGGTGGCATTACCGCCGACGGATCACCTGATGGTAAGCGATTTTCGCCGCCCATGGACACCTGCAACACCAGTGGTGTCCACAAGTGCGCTGCCAACCTTGAAATCCCCCTTTCACCGAGGGTGTACCGGAGGCTCAATCCGGGGGAAAGGGGTGTTGGTTAAAGGTTGGCAGCGCACTTGTGACTCCTCTGGTATCGCGGGTGTCTATGGGCGGCGGCAATCCCTTACCATCAGGCGATCAGTCTGCTCGTCTTCTTCCAATCTCATAAATAAGAAGAAAAAAAAGACATTTAACACAAACATTCCTAGTGTTGGTAAAACTTTGACAGCGCACTGGTGAGTACTCTGGTGTCGCGGGTGTCCATTACTTACCGTTAGGCGTTCCGTCTGCTCATCTGCCACCTATCACATAAAAACAAATCTTTTACCTAATATTGTTACAAACTGTGTGAATAAATGACCATGACTATGCATCCTAACGAATAAGGATTCGCAAACGGCTCCTAATGATATAGGCTTGTCCCTACAGGATGAAGCCGTGGGCGGAGTCCAGTGGAATATAATTATTTCGGAGGCACGAAACTTGCCAAAAGGTTAGAGAAATAGTAGGAAGTAACATTGTAAAAACAAAGATGGTAGCACAGTTTTACTTTCCTAGCTTGACCAGTTAAAAAGCATGAGCTGAGTAATGTCTATGCGAGCTAAGCATGATCTGAATGGATCCCATTTTTAATCGACTTCAAAAAAGGAGGAGGTTCTATGTTCGACTGTGTGTATGTTTTTAGGGTTCCGTAGCCAAATGGCAAAAAGCGGAATCCTTATAGATTCGTCATGTCTGTCTGTCTGTCAAAAAAAATTTAGGGACACACTTAGAACTTAAACTCTAAATTGTTTTTTATCGTTGTGTTGAGGTTTCTAATATTTTTTTTTATAAATTTAAGACTGCGCAAGAGACGCTCCCAAAGTCCCCCCTCTCAATGAGGGGGGGGGGGGGGGCTCTAACTTCTATAAGAAATAAATTATATTAGAAACCTCAACATCATTTTTAAAGACCTATCCATAGATACCCCACACGTATGGGTTTGATTAAAAACACTTTAGAGTTTCGGTTGAAAGTACGGGGACCCCCAAACTTTTTTTTCTTATATTTGTGTAAAAATCGCAATGCGGTTAAACAAAATAAATCTATTTACCAAGTTACAATAGTAAACAGGTGTATCTGTGAACATTTACATCCCTTTAATCACGTGTTCTACCAACCATTTGAAGAACATTTCTTCTATGACTTTTCGAAATTCGTCGAAATTTTTTTCGACTCCAAAATGACCAAGTCACGTGACCGACTTTGTATGAAAAGTTGGAATTTTTTTAATGCGAATTTCCAAAAGTTATAGAACAAATGTTGTTCAGAATGGTTGGTAGAACACGTGGTTGGAGATACACCCTGTATAGTTCTTATAGTTTCGGAAAAAAGTGGCTGTAACATGCGGACGGACGGACAGACGGACAGACGGACAGACGGACAGACGGACAGACGGACAGACGGACAGACGGACAGACGGACAGACGGACAGACGGACAGACGGACAGACGGACAGACGGACAGACGGACAGACGGACAGACGGATAGACGGACAGACAGGAAGACTTGACGAATCTATAAGGGTTCCGTTTTTTGGCATGTGGCTACTGAACCCTAAAAAGCACGGTGTATACTGCTTCTCACTTACTTTCCCCCTGCTACTATGGCCGTACGTACAGGATATTGGGTCGTTGGCGTATATCCACGTGGCCTTTTATCCTAATTAGGTGGCGCCCTCTCGCGGAACAGCCGCGCTTATTGCTGGGTGTTAGATTTGTTGCCGCGGTACGCTGTTCTGTTCCCTTGTACCTTATTCTCTTGATTTTGTTCCCTGGTAAGTATTTGCTTTGCGTTGTTACGTAACGCCATTTTTTTTCAATGGGGTGGATATCAGATGAGCAAACGAGTAAATTCAACTGCAACACGTGGAGTAAGACGTGCGTTGCCAACCTTTAAACCCTCCTTTTCCCCGGATTGGGCCTCCGGTACTTACCTTGGGTCACTCACGCAGTGCACAGTGCAGCTTCATGCCGGTTTTCTGTGAGGCCGTGGTATCACTCCGGTTGAGCCGGCCCATTCATGCCGATACGTGGCTCTCTCGCAGTATTTTTTTTTCTATTTGATAGATGGAAAGTGAACAAACGGGTAACCTCAACCGCAAGATCAGTAGAGTTATAAGTGCGCCTAAACCCCCCCTTCCCCCGGATTGCGCCTTCGGTACCCTCACTGATGCAGCGAAACACAGCACAGTGCAGCACTGGAGCTACATGAGGTGCTGTAATAGGTTACGGAGCTTCCTGTACGTGGCCTCCACTCGAGGACCTTTCCGCCCCAACGGCCGTCTGTTCTCTTCGCTATGTGTCCTGCCCATTGCAACTTGAGGCATGCAATCCTTCGGGCTATGTCTGTGACCTTACTTCTCCTGCGGATCTCATCATTTCTGATACGATAACGCAGGGAAACTCCGAGTATAGCCCTCTCCATTGCTCTCTGGGACTTTGACCCTCCTTAATCGGCACATTGTAAGCGGCCACGTTTCGGTTCCGTATGTCATCACTGGCAACACACACGCATTGAGACACTGCGGTAGATGGGCTGAAAATATGCTGCGTAGCTTCCCGAACGTTAAATAACCTACTTATTCAAAAATGACCGAGTCTGTAGTTTTACGACAGATGGCGCTGTAAATTTCGCGTTCTAGAAAATTCTTATTAAAACTTAGAGCTGGGAACTGGAGCTATAACGTCAACTTATTATTTTACTACTTTGGGTACATAAACGTGGTATGGATGCGGAAGTTTAGTTAGGTCGCTATTTTATGTTTAGACGGCTTTTTTTTTTCTTTCTTCCTTTCTTTTCTTTATTTCTTTAAACCTTAAGTTCCTTACTTAATTTACATCGGCTGGTGCTTCCTTTTAAGCTTGACAAAGCCTGTTTAAGGAGGCACCGCTCTTCAATAACTATAACTCTTTTATTAAGGTGGTTTAATAATAGGTAGGTAGGTTATGCTTCTATACAGGATGTATCCGTGGACATTTACATCCCTTTAACCACGTGTTCTACCAACCATTCTGAGCAAAATTTGTTCTACGACTTTTTGAAATTCGTTGAATTTTTTTAACGACTCCTCATACAAAATGACCAAGTCACGTGACCAACTTTGTATGAAAAGTTGAATTTTTTTTATGCGAATTTCCAAAAGTCATAGAACAAATGTTGTTCATAATGGTTGATAGAACACGTGGTTAAAGGGATGTAAATGTTCACGGATACACTCTGTAGGTAGGTAGTCGGTGCTGGGTGTTAAAAATTATAACCATTAAATTAACATGTTAAAAAAATGCTATTATACACAGTTATAACAAAGTTAAAAAGAAAGTTAAAAGTTATTTTTAACGTAGTTGTTAATTTCAACGAATTGATTGTATTTAACAAAGTGCACCGCCCTACACCTTCATCAAGTGTCCTTTATCCAAAGGTTGCCTGGAAGAGATCGCTCATAGTGATAAGGCCGCCTTCGTTGTACATATCCTGTAATCTAGTTTTAAGTTTTCGTACTTTATTTTGAGTGCAATAAAAGTATATTCATTCATTCATTTGGAAACACAGCGCAGGCGCTGCTTCACAGCGGTCTTCTGTGAGGCAGATCACTCCGGATGTGATGTTTTTAATATTATTTTCGATCTCCGATGCGGACAGACGTGATACCTGTTTTTTTGCAATAAATAATTGCTACAGTAATACGTGACCTAGTCTAATCTGCGGAAGTGACTTTACTGGGTCACTGTGTTTGTGCAATAAAGACAGACTTATTTGTATAGTAATGTGTGATTGATAGTGAACAATAATCCACTTATTAAATATGGACGGAAGTCCATTTAATAGGAGTGGGAAAACGGTCCGAAGCCCTCCATCTACCCCTGCGCCCCAGCCCTCTCCGACCCAGCCCTCTCCGCGGGCGAATGCCCCCCCTCAGCAACAGCAGCACCAGCAGGATGACGGCCCTGGAGTCATCAGCACTCCTGAGCTACAGGAATGGATGACCAAAATTGAAAAGTGCTTAAACGAGGTATGCGTGATTTCATGCGAAGGAAAATTAAACTCGGACCAGAAACTAAGAATAAACAACTTATGCCGTAACGTTAGCCTGGGAACTTCGCAATTAGTCGTGCAGTACCAATGCCTGAAGGCCAAAGCCGTCGGTTACCACAACCACCTGCACTCACTCAAGGATAATCAAGACCTCTCGCAGGAGCTACAAAGCTTAAGACAAGCCATCGCATCATCATCAAGCCCAGCCCCTGGAACAGTCACCTTTGCCGATATAGTAAAGAAAGGTGAATCAAAATTTATAAGCCCGATAAACGTTAGCTCAGTAGCGATATATCCTGCGGACAAATCTACATCAAGTGAGGACACCAAGAACCTCATACAAAAAATTATTTGCCCTGAAAAACTGAAGCTACAGGTCAGAGGTCTTCGAAAAACCAAGAACGGTGGCATAATTATTAGCACTGACTCAAAGGGTGACATCGAAAAACTCAAGAAATCAGAGCAGCTGACTACATCTGGCCTTACTGTAGACGAACCCCAAAAACGTAGGCCCAGGATTGTCGTTATCGGAGTGCCCACTTCCATGACTGAACTAGAGGTATTCAATTGCATCTGGCAACAAAACTTAGCTGACAAGCTGAAGGACATGACCACTGAGAAATTCGTGAGTTCTATTAAACTCAGTCACAAATCAGGAAGGAAAGGAGCAGAGACCTGTAACTACGTGATTGAGGTCCCTGCAGAGATTCGTAAGGCCTTAATCACAAACGACAGAGTCTTTGTTAATTGGTCGTCCTGTCCTGTCAGAGACTTCACGCTGGTAACCAGGTGCTATAAGTGCCATCAGTACGGTCATGCCGCTAAGACATGTCGGTCGGAGAACACCATCTGCGGACATTGTGGAGAAAAAGAACACGACATTAAGGATTGCCCTAAGAAAACTGAGCCACCTAAATGCGCCACTTGTTTGCATTACAAGAAACCGAGCAACCACAAGACTGGTGACCTTGAGTGTCCGGCCAGAAAAATGGCCGAAAATCGATTTATAAGGTCTATAGATTATGAAGGCGCCAAATAGCGTCTCTTGTTAGTTACTTTTAGTTACGTTAATTATGTAGTTTGTTTATAATGTACGAGTAAGTTATGCTAGATAAACAATAGAGGTATTTATGTCACGAAATGACTAGTGTCATCAAAATTATTACTGGGTCAATATTCACAAATAATCATCACGTTCACTCGTAGGTATTTGTATTGTTTACATTCACGCTAGATTAGGTAATTTCGAGATTAAGTTTAATGATTAGTTATCTTGATGTTTTTATGTTTTGTTTTATTGCTAAAATTAATTTGTTAATTTAAGTCCTTTTTTCTCTTTGTTTCTGCCTAAGATACAGGAAATTCCTAGTTTAGGCAGTAAACTTAAAATTGTTCCCTAAGTTTAAGTAGATTATAAGTCTTTTATGTTCTAAAGATTTTTCAATAAAATTTTATTATTATTATATTATTATTATTCATTCATTCAAAGTGGTTATTTTTAACGATGTTGTTATTTTTAACTCAGTTGTTATTTTCAACGAATTGGTTATATTGGTTATTGTTAACACTCCTTTTTTGAAGAACCTTATTTATGCTGTATTACCCTGGGAAAACCTCTGACGGCACCTCATTTTTTTTCTTTTTGTATGTGATAGGTGGTAGACGAAAAGACGGATCACCTGATGGTAAGCGATTGCCGTTTTTGGTGCATACATACACACACTTGAGCACTATAATATATCCTGCGTACGTGGCTGCGGCATCATAGATATATCTCATCACCTGGATATATCGCCAATCGACTTGGCATCGCTGCAGGGACTCCAGAACAGACCAAAATTCAACCGAGTCAAAGGCCTTCTGTCTTCTGTATAATCTGCCGCACTGTGGGGATGTGATCTATGGTGCTGTATCCGCTCCGAAAACCAGCCTGTTCCGGTGGTTGGAATTCGTCGAGTCTCCGTGCAAGACGGTTCGTGATCACTCTTGAAAACAGCTTATAGACGTGGCTTAGAAGGGAAATGGGTGGATAGTTCTTCAAGAGGGTTTTGTACCCTTTTTTGAAGAACACGACGACCACACTTTTACTCCATGCCTCCAGAGTTCTATCTTCAAAGAGGACATCGTTAAAGAGCTTTTGAAGTTCCCTCAGTACGGGTAATCCTCCAGCTTTCAACAACTCTGTTGTAACGCCATCCTCTGCAGGGGCTTTTCCATTTTTCAGCTGACCAAGAGCAATCTCGATTTTCGCCAATGCTGACTTCTGGGAAGTCTTCGGTGAAATGGCGTGTTAATGTTGCCATTTTCGTGATCAGGTCGAGATGCATGCGAAGCATATAGTCAGCCATAGAAGTCTTCCACTTCTCGAAGGACCGCCCGCTTTGAAGCAACAACTTCTCCACGTGATGTGGTCAGCTTGGTCACGTGGCTTCTTCCGAGCCATTGTACAAGTACCTTCGACCCCCGATCCTGCTCGATAGCGTTCAAAAATACGTATACCTCGGGCAGACTTTGCAATTGGGTAGAAACGACTTCGAGGATGAGGCGAATAGGAGAATAGGAGAGGCCTACGTCCAAAATTTCCTCGAGTGGAGGCCACGTACGGGAAGTCGCCGCCAGTGCGCCCCCCACAAGGTGTACCAACGATCTGGTGAATGTCGCGGGAAATCATTGGATTGCAGCGGCTCAGAACCGATCTGTGTGGAGAACATTGGGGGAGGCTTATGTCCAGCAGGCGTCTATTGGCTGAAATGATGATGACATAAAAGATGTTTTTTTTTTTCGTCTCTTCTTTGAATGCTCTGCGTAGTTCCATAGCATTCAGTGATAGAAAATAACATTATCTACCTATCAGAAGCAAGTTTACCTAACTTAAATAATGTTGGGCCTCAGGCTTCAAAATCTAGATTAAAGTAAGGTCTAGACTAAAATCTAATTTCGCTATCTTTCGTATTCTTTGCACCAATCATTAAGCAATAAATAAAAAGGAGTATGCTTTGCAATTTAGCGGTTGTACGCCTCGAGCCGGTACTGTCGCCCACATTAAAATTATTAACAAAAAAGTTTGTTTCTGATTTTCGGATGATAAATTTTACGTGATATAATCATAAGATAATACTGAAAAATTGCGAACTTTTGTCATCTTAGCGTGCAAGCGTGTAATTTTTTATGCGTGCAGCTTAGCGTTGATCGATTAATTACGACGTTATCAAGTTCAAAATGTTTATTCAACATATTTAAGAGAGAAAGAATTAGGTGGATACTCACGCGATGAAAACTTGTGTTTATTCAGTGTCTGGCTGATATAATATCAATTAACTCGTAATTATTTATGTATATGTAGTTGTCTTTGATACCTATACTATAACTCAAGTGCTTAAATACTTATTATTTAAGTTCGCCATCATATCGATATACCTATGTTTTGTAGTCCGAGTTAAAAAAATAGGTAGGTTTACATATGAGTACACCTAATTGCACATAACATTCACCACGTAAAAAGTGAATAAAGTATCTACATATAAAGTGAACTAACAAGAAGGCGTTCTTATTGCTCTAGTCGATCTCTTCTAGATACTTCTAGATAATGAGCTTTTGTTTGATAAATAACATATAAATCCAATGTTGATTGAAGAAATTTTGTATGATAATATTCAAATTTGCATGCTATTTTTAAGTAGCAAAACATGAGCACATTGTATTATTTATCGTAAGACCGTTCATACCATGTTTTAAGCAAATAAATAATTTTATCTTATCTTATCTTACATTTTGGTTTCAAACATTAAGTTAAAAACTAACATATTTACTTTCATTCATCTTAGATACCATTGCAATACAGACCTTATATGCATCGATGAAATTAGCAACGCCAGTAGATTTGTACTAATAATTGTGGCTATTATGAGATATTTTTTGCAAAAGCTCTTCTAAGAATATCCCAAGGAAACTATTTAATTTTTTTTGAGATGAATTTCTTTATATATTAATATCGTCGTATCAGTACCTAACCATAATTCTTATTTGCTTAAAGTGGCTTTTAGAAATTATAAAAATTATGGTTGCTTATAGGAACTGCTCGTCTGCCACCTATCACATGAAAAAAATATGACATAATTTTGTCTCAAAAAACTTTTAATGGATTTATATGTCGCAGGGATATGTTTAGACCAGGGATTTGATCAATTCTCTAAGGGATTTGATCAAATCACGGAGGATGTTATAATAACAACACGATTTTATCATTTTCCTAAACAAATCTAGTGAATTGAACAAATCCCTAAATTGGTTCAGTGAAATGCTAAAAACTATGTCAGTTCCTGTTTAAGGCGACGGGTAGCCCTAACTAGCGTAGCTACGCTACTCGATTACAATTGATAGCTACTAAACCACTCCGAAAGAATATATAACTCATTTTTTTAATACTTATAATTAACTTTTTCATCTGTTTTTGCACTAGAAATTTGGATTAACGCCATAAGTGCCTGTTTTTGGCGGTAAATCATATTGCTAGTAGGTAAACCAAAAAGTTAATTACAAGTATTGAATAAAAATAGTATAAGTTGTTTTCGAGATGTTCGAACTTCGAAATTGTTAAAATAATAATAATAATAATAATTCTAACAACATCTCATACATTGACCTGATTCCGTACTAAGTAGCTTAAGCACTTGTATTACAGATATCAGACAACAGAGGAACACAAATATGTACTTAAAATACATATATTACACCCAGACAAAAATAAGGTTTACATGCTAGCAAAAAGTTTTTGTTAATTATTTTAAAGAAAAAAATGTTTAAATAGAATTAATGCTGATTTCATATCAATATTTCCTTGAATTACACTCATCTGATTATCATAATTATGTGGGGAATATCTTAACAAATAAACCTTTAAAATACACAGCAAAATTATTTTTGTCATTTCACTGAACCAATTTAGGGATTCGATCAATTCACTAGATTTGTTTAGGGAAAAGATAAAAATCGTGTTGTTATTTTAACATCCGCCGTGATTTGTTCAAATCCCCGTTTTTTTATGCGAACACTTCTTTATTTATTTAAAAATTACACATCTTTTGGTAGCTACGTTTACACCTTACGCCATGTTGGCTCGAGAGAATGAGTGAGTGAATCGTCCTGTCATGCATCCCTTTCACACACATTGTTCCGATACACGCATCCTGTCATTCTGAACTTAAATTAAAAATTGAAAAAAATATTAAATCCTACATATATAGAGAAATCTATAGATTTAATTTTTTTTAAATGTCTCTTAATCACCACAAATAATAGATACAAATAGTTTCGTCGATGCGTCACATTAAAAACCTTAACTATTCAAAAAAATGCGATGAACTGTACCAAAAGAGATGCTGCTTCAATTAATCAGATGTTTCAGATAAAACGAGTGTAATAGCAGTGGTACAGTCAGACTGTTTAATTAAATAATGTTGATTTGTAACTTAAATTTATTCTCACCGTGGTTTGTGTGCTTAGATTACGATCACACTAAAATTACAATCTAGATACGTAATAAAATAAGACAACTAAATAGTATTTACAGACTGCCTCAGTGGAGCAGTGGTTAGTGGGTCGCACTTTAAAGCGACGGCTGCGCTTGGGATCCCGGGTTCAATCCCCGGGTCGGGCCAAAATTTGTACCTGAGTGTTTCTGTTAAGAAATTCTCAGTGCCAGTCCGGAGTCTGGATGTTGGCGGTCTCGGAAAGTTAAGCCGATGGCCCTGCGCCTGATCCCTCTTCGGTCCTCGGACCCAATACTTGTGCATTATTATTATTTGATAGAAATGGGGTGAGCCCTGCGTCTCATAGCCACTGCGACCAGTAGATGATCTATTGTGGCAGCCCCGTAACCTATTACAGCACCTCATGTAGCTCCAGTTCCAGGATAAACCCGAGAATGGAGCTGATGGGGGAGCTCTTGATCTCGTCAGCTGAGATCGTGTGTGCTCCCAGGTGCCGGCTTCTGCAGCGGTGCAGCGCTATGCACTCGCCGAGGACGTGGATAATCGTTTCCTCGTCCTCGCGACAGAACCTGCAGATTTTGGTATCTGTAAGGCCCATGTTGTGCAGGTGCTTATTTAATTTGCAGTGCCCTGTGAGGGTCCGAGTGAGTGTCCTAACATGTCCTCTACTAAGTTTTGTTATTTCTACAGCTCGTTTCTGATCGAACGCCTGTATCAACGCCTTAGACTGTTCTAGTCGAGGTAGTCTTTTCCAGAATTCAGTGCTTTGTTTTTTCTCCCACTCTTTTAACTCGAACCTGACCATGCATGCTGGAACGCCACTTATTGGTTCCGGTCCGAGTAGTGGGCTCTCTGCCCCGGCCTTTGCTAGCACGTCAGCGACTTCGTTGCCTCTGATATTGCAGTGTCCCGGTACCCAAATCAGATTTACAATGTTGGCATTGCCAAGCTGGTTTAGGAGCAGGACACACTCGCTAGTGAGTTTGGAGTCAAGTTCACAGGATGTTAACGCCTTGAGGGCAGCTTGACTATCTGAGAAGATGAATATCTTCTTATTCTGGAGATTCATTTGTAGACTCTCTTGGACACAGCCAATTATTGCGAAGACTTCCGCTTGGTACACTGTGGTATAGCGACCCAGGTTGGCGAATTTGCGTATTCCGCAGCGATCATTACAAAATCCCGCCCCAGATATGCCCTGCTTCCTGGAGCCATCTGTATACCAAACGATGTCATTCTGCTTAACATTTCCGGGAGTTCCAGCCTCCCAGTCTTGTCTACTTGGTAACAAGACTGTAAACCGCTTATCGAAGCGGTGTTCACGGACCATGGAGTCAGAGGGCATATCCATGACCGGAATTTTCATTAGTTCATTGTAGAGGCCTCTCATGACCCTAGAATGCCATCTCGTCCTCCCTCTGATTTTCGCTCTCGTGATAGCCATCCTCGCTTCCATCTGCACGTGAATGTGCAGAGGTGGAATGTTCAGGAGGGCATCCAGTGCTGCAGAGGGAGAGGACGAAAGCGCGCCAGTGGCTATAAGGCAGGCAGTTCTTTGAACTTTGCTGATGTTCTCTACGCAGTTAAGTTGGTGCGTCTTCTTATACCACACACAGCAGCCATAAGTGACGATCGGCCTCACTATGGTTTTGTAAATCCAGAGTGCGGCCATGGGCCGTAGCCCCCATTTTAGCCCTACCAACCTACTGCTTGCCCCCATCGCAATTTTTGCCTTTCTAGTGATGTAGTCGAGATGCTTGTTCCATGTTAGTTTTTGGTCTAAAAAGACTCCGAGATATTTGACCTCGTTGGACAAGCATAGCTTCGTACCAAGAAGTGTTGGGGTGTGTAGCGCCTCTAGTTTCCTTCTTTTGGTAAACGGGATTAAGACCGTCTTACGTGCATTGACTGTTAGCACGTGTCTCGTGCACCAGTTTTCTACTATTCGTAGGGCCCTTTGCATAAGATTGGAAATGGTGCTAGGGCATTTTCCTATGACCATTATTACTATGTCATCTGCGTAACCCTGAGTCAGAAATCTGGCTTCATTGAGCTCGCAGATGAGACTGTCAACAACCAATGACCATTGAAGGGGTGATAGGACTCCGCCCTGTGGACATCCTCTGGTCACTCTATAATGTAGGGTTTTATTCATCAACGTTGTTGTTGCAGTCCGATTTTGTAGCATGGATCCCATCCATCTGGTGGTGGTGTCGTCGATTCCACGATTCACCATACTACGTGTTATAACATCGAAGTTGGTGTTGTCAAACGCCCCTTCGATGTCAAGAAAGGCACAGAGTGCAATTTCTTTGTCTTCTATGGCTTTCTCAATTCTGTCCACCAGGTCAATAAGTGCCGTTTCCGTGGACTTGCCTGTTTGGTAGGCATGTTGTCTTGCACTCAGGGGTTTTTCAACGAGGTATGTTGCCCTGATGTGACTGTTCAACACCTTTTCCATCGTTTTTAGTAGGAATGAGGTGAGACTTATCGGTCTGTAGGACTTGGGCTGCGATTTGTCTTTGTCCCCTCCCTTGGGAATGTAAGTGACCCTCGCCCGAGTCCACGCTGATGGCAGATAACTCCAAGCAAAGCTTGCACGGTATAATTTTATCAGCGTAGAGATGATGATATCCTCGCCCCGCTGCAACAAAGCCGAGAAGATACCATCGACCCCACCAGATTTGTAAGGCTTGAAACTCCTAATGGCCCAAATTATCTGCTGGGGACGAAAAATAACGGAAGCTCTCCTCCAGTCTTCATTCCTCGGTCTCCTGTCCGGAGACTTACTGACCTGGAGTTCTCTTTCGTTATTAATGTACACGGATTCCGGAAAGTGCGTTTGAGCAAGCAGTCTCAGTGTTTCCTCCGGAGATTCTGTGAAAGATCCATCCGCTTTCCTTAGCAGGCCTAGATGGGATTCAGGTGTCTTGGATAGTATTTTGTGGATCCTGGCAGCTTGGGCAGTGTCCTTGATTGACCCGCAGAATTTTTGCCAGGATCTTCTTTTTGCTTTCCTGAGCTCCCTATTGAAACGTGTTAACGCCTTCCTGTAAGCATCCCAGTTCTTGTCTTTTTTTGCCTTGTTAAATAAGGCACGGGCCTTTTGCCTCAGATGCTCCAGGTTTTTGTTCCACCAAGGCGTGTTTCTGTTGCTCTTAGTGGTCTTGAGAGGACAATTTTCTAGATACGCATTCATTAGGCTCTTGCCTAAGTCCTCTGCTGCGGCTTCCACTTGGTCCACAGTTTTGATGTATTTAAAATCTCCAAGGTATAACCTAAGGGAGTTCCTAAAGCCCTCCCAGTCTGTTCCCTTGGGGTCACGGTAGGTGTTCGGTTCCTTTGTTCCCGAGCATAGTATGTCGTACCTAATGTGGGTGTGGTCGGACATGGACGGCTCATCTGAGACGTGCCAATTGGTCACTCGGTGTGCGAGATTACCTGAACACCAAGTTATGTCTAGTACTTCCTGCCTAGAACGTGTGGTAAAGGTTGGTTTACTACCCACGTTAAGAACAAATTGATTATTAGTGAGCAAGTAGTCAAACAGTAACTCACCTCTAGCGTTCGTGTTGGAGCTGCCCCATGATGTGTGGTGGGAGTTGCAGTCGGTACCCACCAGCAGCTGGGTTTCTCTCTCCAGACAGTATTCCACTACCGGCGTCACCTTGTTCACCGGATCCTGGTCCTCACCGGGTAGGTACATGGAGCTGACTATGAATGTCTCCCCACCTTTCCCCCCGGGTAGGTCTATATACGCTGCAACAGCATCATCTGTACACAGAGAAGGGATCGGGAGGTAATTTATGCCTCTCTTGAAGAGCATGCATGCTCTTGGCCTTGCTCCGCAGGTGTTACTTAATATCTTACCTGCCGAGTTTAGCCCCATTACTGTGGTTTTATTCACCCACGGTTCTTGGATCAAGGCGATGTCCAGGTCCTCAGAGAGGAATCTTTGGCAAAGGGCAGCTGAGGCTGCCTTTGAGTGCTGGAGGTTTACTTGTATCACCTTAATCATTATGTTGTTGGGTTTGGGGATTGGGAAGGGAAGGGTTGGGAGAAAGTTTCTAAATTCGGAGGGAAGGGATAGGAGGATATTTGTGTAGGTGGGTTGTGTCTGTTTCTTACGGGGATGGGGGGGGGGGGGGGATTAGTTGTTTTTGTTGAGCAGGTTGCTTGCGGCTTTCCTGCTGGAGTGCTCCTGTGCTAGGGTCGGTAGGTTTACCGGCCTTCGCACAGCGCCTCTCTTGCCGCGTCCCCCTGCTGGTCGTGTTCGACCACCACGACCACGACCTCTGCTGTCTAGGGCAGATGGTTGGCAGGTAGTGGTGCTCCTGCCTCTCGAGGGTCCTGCAACACGACTGTTGCCCCTCGAGACTCCATGCGTCCCCCGGACGGGTGGAGGTGTGGTGCTGCTGGAGTCGGCTCCAGTTGCTCCTCTTGAGGGTTCCGTACCCGAGACCAAGTTGGAGGTACTTGGACGAGCCTCGACGCTTGCCCCCTCCTTCTTGTCCCCGGATACCTTGCCCCCTTTGACCCTTATCTGGATAAGGCCAAAGTCAAGGTAGAGACGCCCCTCGCGTTGAAGAATAGTCTCCAAGGCCGCCTCGTCGAAGGAAAAGGTCACTGTTTGACCTTTTGCTTCGGGCTTCCGGTTGACTACCCTCCAACTCGAGAGGTCTAAACCTTTGTTTTGTTTTGCCAACCTCCGCAGGATGGTACCTGCGTCGTGTTTGGCTTCCTGTATCCAGGCCGTGCCATACCTAGGCTTGGGCATATCCTCTTCGTTTACAGCGGAGAGATTAGCCCCATCCCAGGGTTTAATGTTGGGCAGTTTGCGGATGAGCCACTCCTTCGAGTCCTCATCTGCCGCAAAGGATGCACCGAGCGCGTTGCATCCAATAAAGCTGGGACCGTCCCCATCATCTGAGGTGTCAATACACTTCAAGATAGCATCTTGAAGCATTTCGACCCTCTCCTGGTCCATTTTTCCCAGGGCGTCTATGATGCCACACGTGACGGACCCAGCAACCTCCTTAAAAGTAGGCTTCGAGGTGGAAGGCTCGCCAAGCTTCGGTGCCTTGGTAGGATTGCCTTGATTCGAGGTAGACGAGGTATTGAGAGGGCGCTTAGTCGCCCGCTCCCTCGTTTCCCCCTCCTCTTGGGTCCTCTGCTTAGCCTTCTCACTCATGCGCAGTTCTAGCGCCTGCTCGAAGGTCATACCCTTCGCTACGAGCCGATAGATTTGCTTCCTATCAGCTCCAGAGAGCTTAACCCTGGGTTTACTCTCTGGCCCCTTGGTCGACGAGTCCCTTTGGTGCGTTGCACCCAGAGGGGTCGACTCCGCGTTAGAAGTACCCGGTCCATCAGTCCCAGGTGCTTCGGCAGTGATAGTATGCTCCTCAGTATCGCTACCAAAGAGCATAGCCTCAGAGGTACCTGGTACCTCTTCGGTAGAATTTAAATGGTTGTCTATAATGTCAATAATATCCATATAGTTCCCACGAGAAGCTAGGGAAGTAAAGGTCCACCCCTGCAGAGCCCCGCTTGCAGGGGTAAGGCTAAATAGACCTCGATTTCGCCTGGTTTCGAGGCCCCTCCGTTCTCGACCGAACATCCCTTCGGCCATGCATCTATCGGCACGGGTCGGATGACACCTTAGATTGGGGTTTTTTAGAGTCGAGGTTAACTCCTCCAGGACATGAGGGGAAGGATAAGGTGAGTTAGGGTGGTTCGAGGATGAGGCGGGGAGCATGGGTTTGAGGTTGTCAGGAATGCTCCTAGCCTGGGATTGGGTTTCGGAGCAGCCATCTATTGTCCGGGGTCAACGTGACACCCTCTCCCGTCCTCAAGCAAAGAGGTGGGTATGGGGGAGGGCGAGCTATCCGCAACCTGCTCACCCGCTCGGTCGCATCAGATGACAACTGCGCATGTCGCATACACTGTCAGTGGTCACTGGTCCCATAGAAAGTGCATGCACAAACCGAGATACTTGTGCATGGTTATTTAATAAATAGTATAAGTGTTTGCCCTAAGGTTGTAACCCTGAAATTGTTTAAAATAGATTTTTTTATATGAGAGGTGGCAGACGAGCAGACGGATCACTTGATGGTAAGCAATTCCGCTGCCCATGGACACCCGCAACACCAGTGGAGTCACAAGTGCGCTGCCAACCTTTTCCTCTTCCCCCCATTGGGCCTCTGGTATCCTCACTCACATGGCGAAACACAGCGCAGGCGCTGCTTCACGCCGGACTTTTGTGAGGC
Organism: Marasmia exigua; assembly: GCA_019059595.1. Lineage (NCBI taxonomy): Eukaryota > Metazoa > Arthropoda > Insecta > Lepidoptera > Crambidae > Marasmia > Marasmia exigua. Next base: position 6,894,869 of record CM032487.1, on the reverse strand, counting down.
AGTGGTATCACTCCGGTCGAGCCGGCCCATTCATGACTAAGCGTGGCTCTCCCACATTTGAAATCCGGTTTAGTAGCTAAAAATTTAAATCGATTGGCGTCGTTAGTGTGCTATCAATAGTTTCCCTATCGATGGTAGACCTTGAAAATCATTCAGACTATCGATAGTACCATCGATAGTGTTGCTATTGAGCAAAACTATCGATACCATCGATAACAAAATTTGATCAATACTATTGATAACGCCAATACTATCGATAGTTTAATGCCCGATACTGAAATCAATCGTGGTCAAAGTCCATTACAAGTCCAAAGACGGGTATGATACGATAATGGTGTTGCTAATCGATAGTCCACTATCGATAGTAAAATTAAAATCAACAGTATCGACAGTCTATCGATAGTATTGCTGGTTGTCAATAGTATCGATATTATTGTGTTTCCTAACAGAATTAAACCAAAACTATCGATACTATCGATAAAATCAATAGTTTTATACTATCGATAGTCAGCTATGTTTTGATAGTATTGCTGCCTGATTAAATGTGTCCGATACTATCGATATTATTAGACATTAAACTATCGATAATATTGATAGTATTTGCGTTATCAAAAGTATTGATCTAATTTTACTAACGATAGTATCGATACTATAGACAACCAGCAATACTATCAATACTATTGATAGTGGACTATCGATAAGCAACGCTATTATCGTATCATACTCGTATTTGGGCTTGTAATGGACTGTGATCAAGATTAAGTTAAAAGGTCTGAAAATGAAGCTGGATGGAGGGTGCCGGAAGATGATTTTACAATCAAATATTATAATTTGGTACTTACAATCAAACATTATATTATAATATCACTTGAGCCCAGAAATACAGACAAACCAAACGATCCTTCATTTATATCTGGTTTTTTACGTGCACATATAAAAACGGAAAAACTGAAAATGAAAATGAAAATATCGTTTATTCAAGAAACACTGATACTTAGCAATATTTGAACTGCTCTCATATAAGGTCGCCCTGTGTTGTGAGAGGAGGCTCTTTTTATAATAATACTAGCGGCCGCCCGCGACTCCGTCCGCGTGGAAAAGTAACTTTTTACCCCCCTTTCAACCCCTTACAACCCCCTTTTCGCAATAAAAAGTAGCCTATGTGCTTTCTCAGGGTCTAGATTATCTGTATACCAAATTTCATTTAAATCCGTTGAGTAGTTTTGGCGTGAAAGAGTAGCAGACAGACAGACAGACAGACAGACAGACAGAGTTAGTTTCGCATTTATAATATTAGTATGGATTAGTATGGATAATACTAATAACAGGAGTGTTTTCTTAATATTATAGATGATACAATGATGTTGGTGTTTATTAATTATTTACCTTTACTTACATTATTTATAATAAAGTGGATGTGTGTGATGCTGAGTAGATGTGTAGTGTGTATTGATGTGTGTGTTTATGTGGTGTGTCGTGTCTGTGTGTGTGAAGATTTATATAAGTGTATGTCAGAGTAATATGTGGGTATATGCGTTTTAATAGGTGTATACTGTGTGTTTGATTTTAATTTATTTATTTCAATGTATAAAGTTCTATATAGCTGACTAATTTAAGCTTGTTATTCTATGAATTATTAGTTCTTCTAGGTTTTCGTATTGGAATTGGTCCAACCAGTTTAATAGCACAGGTTTAAATTTTTTCATGTTTTATTGCGGGATACTTTTATTTTCAGAAAGTCACTTACATAATGTTTGTTATAAAAAATAAAGAGGAAACTTTAAAAAAGATATTCTTGATATTAAATTTTGTATTTTCTAATCAAAATAAGACCAACAATGATCAAGATATAAACGGATTACCGAGAGTCAAACTTCATTAGGCAAACATGTTGCGGACGCCATTTTACAAAACCCACGTCATATCTGCCGGCGCACTAATCAGTATTTGGACCGCAGATTCAATTAGGGCCGTGTGACGTAACACGCTGGGTGTGGTTTTCTTTAATTCCGATTTGACCAGAGCCGCGTCAACAACCGAGCTAATTATATCGAGTGCTCTTGTTAGTACGCAATCATGGGGCAATAGGGTTTTTATAAATCGTTATTAAGCAAATGATATGTTGTGTGCAATAACGAAACAACTTATATTTAGCTTCTGAGAAGTTCTTTACCCAACGCCCAACAGCTTTAGCGGTTTAAGTACCGGACTGTGATCTCGGGGTCGGTCCTGGGTACGATTCCCGGGTCGAGCAAAAAGTATGTTTCGAATTTTTCGAACATAGCTCGGGTTTGTGATCACCAATCCGCATTTGGCAAGCGTGGTGATTAAGCCTAACCCCATCATAGTAGCGATGACTTGATTTTTATGATAGAGGCCTTTGCCCTGCAGTGGGACAGTTTATAGGCTGATACTAAGTTCTTTCGTACGAAAATTGTTTATTTTGAACACTGTCATTCGCAAACACAAAATCCTTAGCTACGATCCTAGGTTGCTGGCTAAGCAGCGTAGAAAAGACAAAATATGTCCCATAGTTGGCTGTAGACTTGAATTGGCGAAACACCCATTATAATGACATTGCTCATATTCTTTTAACACATAAAATAAGAAGTATATTATAAAGAGCCCTTATACAGTGTAAGATTATTATAAGTGAATGGCTCTTAACCTTGATTATGGTATTGTGGAAGCTATTATGAAATTAAGTATAGATAATTAAATAATCATGTTACCCTGCACATAATCGTCAACGTTCTTTTGCATTCATCATCATCATCATAATTTCAGCCAATAGACGTCCACAGCTGGACATAGGCCTCCCCCAATGTTCTCCACACAGATCGGTCCTGTGCCGCCCGCATCCAATGGATTCCCGCAACCTTCACCAGATCGTCGGTTCACCTTGTGGGGGGCCTGCCACAGCTGCGACTTCCTGTACGTGACCCCCACTCGAGGACCTTTCCGCCCCAACGGCCGTCTGTTCTCCTCGCTATGTGCCCTGCCCATTGCCACTTGAGACATGCAATCCTTTGGGCTATGTCTGTGACATACGCAACCGAAACGTGGCCGCTTACAATGTGCCGATTAAGGAGTCTCAAAGTCACCCAGAGAGCAATGGAGAGGGCTATGCTCGGAGTCTCTTTGCGTGATCGTTACAGAAATGATGAGATCCGCAGGAGAACTAAGGTCACAGACATAGCCCAAAGAATTGTTTTGCATTAGTTTAAGTTAAATTAAATACCTATTACTTTTGTCTGAAACATCTGTTTGTTTACGAGGTGGGCTGTTAAAGCGCCCTCTGTGTCGTGATTTTGCTTCCTGCGGGCAACACTAGCTTCGCGCCATGTTTTACATCATTTTAGTCATGGCGAACGGGCGCGCTTTTCGTTTTTGTTTTATCACGCGTCTATAATATCAGTAAATTATAGTGTATGGAGTTCTGGGATCTATTGTTTGGCATTATTGCATTGCATTAGTAATAATTATAAATAAGTGATTAACAACGGTTTTCGGAAGCCACCGTGCATTTAAGGTTATGTGAGCTGGATTCATTTGCGTCTTTGTGATTTTGTTGAATAGTGAAAGGTGAATGGTAAAATTGCTACCAGCAGATCGGGACATCTGGGATGGATGATGAATAGCCGGGGCTTAGGGAAACTTGCGCAAGTTAGGGGCTTCGTCTAACTTAAGGGTATCCATTTGTTCTATTCATGTCATATTCTGACTGGAGGTAAGCTAAATCTTATGTTCCATACGTCTACATATATAAATAAAGTACAAGTCTTCCATTGCGCGTACTCAATAATAATTTGTGAAACATTTGGATGACAAAAGTTGAGAATCCCAGTTTGGGACTCAGTCCTAGACTACTGCAGGTGTTAACGCTAACCATTATTTTTGTGAAAAGTGTTTTTTGGCTTCAATAAAGATTATTTTTATTATAATACAGTTCACAGATAGGTATACCCTGTATAACCATCCCTCACCTCACCTATTGGTAAATATGTAAACAGATAAATAACACACTTAAAAATTTCATCTCGTGTTCAGGCGGGACTCGAACCCACACCTTCCACAATCCGGGTGAATGTACTTCCAATTATACCACTGAACGCGTTACTTAGTCGACGAAATTTGTAAGTGGTTGATTCGACATGAGCTGTCGATAGTCTCATCAATATTGTAGGTATATTTACAATATCCAGTGGAAATATTATTACAAATATTTGACCACCAGTTAAGATGAGACTGCTAAATCAATAGTTGATATTTTATAGCAATCTTATGCGATTTATTCTTAAGTAAATAACACACTTAAAAATTTCATCTCGTGTTCAGGCGGGACTCGAACCCACACCTTCCACAATCCGGGTGAATGTACTACCAATTAACTCATCTTAACTGGTGGTCAAATATTTGTAATAATATTTCCACTGGATATTGTAAATATACCTACAATATTGATGAGACTATCGACAGCTCATGTCGAATCAAGCACTTACAAATTTCGTCGACTAAGTAACGCGTTCAGTGGTATAATTGGTAGTACATTCACCCGGATTGTGGAAGGTGTGGGTTCGAGTCCCGCCTGAACACGAGATGAAAAAAATTTTTAAGTGTGTTATTTACTTAAGAATAAATCGCATAAGATTGCTATAAAATATCAACTATTGATTTAGCAGTCTCATCTTAACTGGTGGTCAAATATTTGTAATAATATTTCCACTGGATATTGTAAATATACCTACAATATTGATGAGACTATCGACAGCTCATGTCGAATCAAGCACTTACAAATTTCGTCGACTAAGTAACGCGTTCAGTGGTATAATTGGTAGTACATTCACCCGGATTGTGGAAGGTGTGGGTTCGAGTCCCGCCTGAACACGAGATGAAATTTTTAAGTGTGTTATTTACTTAAGAATAAATCGCATAAGATTGCTATAAAATATCAACTATGTAAACAGATGCTGCCATACCGACTGCTAGTTTGTAATACATGTCACTGGATGGCGCCACTGCGCCAGCCAATTATAGCGCATGCTGTTTCTGATTCTCTCTCTTCTCCTGTTGCCATTTTGCGTGCCTGTTGTTGCTTTTATACAATAAATATTTTATACTTATTATATTTTTATTATTCATTTTTACGAGTTTACTTTTCTACAACGGGCCCTCTGGACCCTTATCACCTATTATACTAACATAATATCCTCCAACCAATTACGGTTACAGCGGCCAATCTCAAGGATCAGCCACATACACAGGATATATTATAGTGCTCAAGTATGTGCGCTAACACAAGTCACTCTCTATTCCCTTACCCTCATATTCCAATGGGACACCAGCGTGACACGACCGGAGAGAGATTGGGCGCAGGACCAACGGCTTAGCGTGCTTTCCGAGGCACGGAGGTACAAGACCGCTAACTTCCAGACTCCGGGCTGACACTAAGTAACTAGTCCTATTGTCTACTTTTTCGTTTCTATATTTAACTAGATTTTATTATTGTTTCAATTAAATTAAGATAGCTCTAAATACCTGTGATACAAGAGTCTCTTAGTACAGGTAAATAATATATTGATAGAGACTTAACTAAAGATATGGAATAAAACACCAATGAACTTTTAAAGTTTAAAGTTTGTCGCGATAACTTCCATAAAACCTTTTAAAGTTTAAAGTTTGTCGCGATAACTTCCATAACTTTTAAAGTTTGTCGCGATAACTTCAATAAAACCTTTGGGTAGAGGAGAGAAACAGCAACATAAAGAATAAGTTGGACAATAAAGAATACGGAATAAGTATTTCTTACCGAAAACTTAGCTTTAAAGTGCGACCCAATAACCACTGCGCCACCGAGGCAGCCGATATACAGACATGCACTTTAGCAAAAAGACCATGCTATAAATAAGATGAAAAGCAATTATCTTACTCGAAGTTTCGTACAAAAACCTTTTACTATCTAGTTTAATTGAAAGATAAAATGAATAGATAGAGACCTCGCGATGTCGTCTGAAGAAGCCATGGGTACTTTTAGAAAGACATCTTGTGAATTTTAAGCCGGAATTGGATGAGAAAAAATCAGGAAGAGCTTTCGTAGGAACTGGGAATTTCTAAAAGCTATATAACATAGTAATTGTCGGCTCACGGCGAAGCAAATAGCACATACAAAATTCGTCGACATACCAAGGTCTCCGGTAGCTTAGTCGGTGAAGCAGTTGCCCTGTTAGCAAAAGTTCGTGTGTTGGAGTCCCACTCGAAGAGTGCCGAAAAATTTTTAAGAGTTCTTCATGAGAGCATAATAAAATTGTGCCCCGGCATTGCTGATGCACGCATTGGGCCGCAAGCTCGTCTGCTATATTAAGTTAATAAAAAAAAGTGCATTATTCACTTAATAATAATGGAGTTCCTAGAAAAGGTGGTGAATGGTTAGAAGAAGTGTAAGTGCTCATCGATACATACAACCTGTAATAGGTACTCCACAGTCCACTATCTATAGTAAAAGTAAAATCAATAGTATCGATAGTATTTCTTGTTGTCAATAGTAGGTATCGATACTATCGATAGAAAAATTAGATCATTACCTACTATTGATAACGCTAATACTATCGATAGTTTTTGATTAATTCTGTTAGGAAACACAATATTATCGATAGTATCGGGCATTAAACAATGACAGTATCGATAGTATTGATCAAATTTTACTATCGATAGTGTCGTTAGCTTAGACCAATAGCAGTACTGAATGATTTTCGAGGTCAACTATCGATATTTCCGCACCACTACTTCGGGAAACTGAAGATTTTTTGCGTACAAATATATTCTCCAGGGTTTTCATTTTCCCTTTCAGGTAAGAAACCCCAAAAACATTAAACGGTCGAAACAAAAAGGATTCTACGTGTTAAGGCGTCCTTACATAACACCCGTGTCACAGAGTAAAGACCTCCTAGTAGTGGGATAGAAATAGTTCTCGGATAGTTTCTCAAAATGGTGGATCATCATCATCATCTTTTCAGCTAATAGACGTCCACCACTGGACATAGGCCTCCCCTAATGATCTCCCTACGGATCGGTCCTGTGCGGCCCAAATCCAAAGGATTCCTGCGACCTTCACCAGATCGTCAGTCCACCTTGTGGAGGGTCTGCCACAGCTTCAGCTTCTCGTACCTGACCTCCACTCGAGGACCTTTCTGCCCTATCGGCCGTTGATCTCCTCGCAATGTGCCCTGCCCATTGCCACTTGAGGCATGCAATTTTTTGGGCTATGTCTTTGACCTTGGTTCTTCTGCGGATCTCATCTTTCCTGATACGATCACTTTTATGAAATTGTGGATACCTACACAATATTTGAGATAACGATTCTGAATGTGTAACCGTGATCCAATTAGTCTGGTTTCCCTGTAAAGTAAAGTAAAGTATCAGCCTATAAACTGTTCCACTGCAGGGCAAAGGCTTCCATAGAAATCAAGTCATCGCTACTATGATGGGATTAAGCTTAATCACCACGCTTGCCAAATGGGGATTCGTGATCACAAACCCGAGCTATGTTCGAAAAATTCGAAACATTCTTTTCGCTCGACCCGGGAATTGAATCCAGGACACCGAGATCACGGCCCGATAATTAAACTATTAGACCAAAGGGGCGGTCTGTCGATTGTACTGCCTAAAAACTGTTAACACATCCAATACTATTGTTTCTTATCTCTGTCCCTGTCTAACTCCTCATAAGTTTTGACAGCGTGAAACCGACTTAGTTTCCTTTGAAGACCTGTTATTTCCATTTGGAACTTTTTCCTCACACCTGCCAAGCGAGTTTGAACTCTATAGGCGTGGTGTAAAGTGGGGTTTGACGTAAAGAGGTCAGCAGTAAGGTATCGCTATCTTTTGGGTTTTTTCATAGTTTCTTCAGACATATGGGGACATACGGTGTGGTAGTCTGGAGAGCGTATATAAAATTTTAGGGGTTAGAATTTATGCAATTTTCAAAAAAAAAAATCGATAGTCTCATAGTGGTATTCGAACCCACGATCGTGATCATTTCGTGAAAAAAAATCGATAGTCTCAGAGTGGTAATTTCTTCTTGGTCTTCCTCTTCCTCTCTTTCGTTATATTATTATTTTGATGAACATGTCATGTTGCACCAGGTGTCCCATCATATTTCCCCTCCTGATATCTATAGTAAAGAGTTACACACGTCTAATTAGCGATCTCTCTGGCATCGCGGATATTGATGGGCGGCGTTGATTACTTTCTAACAGCTTTTCGCCTCTAGCATAAAAAAGTATTTCATGAAGTGAGCAAATCTACGATATTGCTACGACATCTACACTCCAAAGCAGTGTGTCAGAAACTCCGTTCAACTTAGTTTTCTTTGAAAGAAAAACCGATACAAGTTGAGCAAAGTTCTTCGCGTTGTGTCGGTGTATTTTTTGCTGGAAATAGTCGTTTGTTGGTGAAACAATACGCTTTGTAAATAATATGTGTGTGGGGTTACGTGATAAAGAAAGGAGAACAAGAGTAAAATACTTTAAGAGTCTCGAGATAGTTGGGAAGTTTTAGATGTTGTCACAGAAAACAAGGCACGTGGGCCCATTCAATGTACCAAGATTGACTCTTGTCTTTGGCCGTTAGGGACAAGGTTTTGGGGCTGTGATTCTAAATGAAAGTATAGAGCGATGGTAGCTTAGTGAATAAGAACGCGCCTTCCATACGGTAGGTCGTGATTCGCATCCGAGATGCATCTCTAGATTTTTCAATCGTTTTTTTTATGTGGTAGCTGGCAGACAAGATGACGGATAATAAGCGATTGCCGCCGCTCATAGACACCCGCGACATCAGTGGAGTCAAAAGTGCGCGGCCAACCTTTAAACCCCTTTCCCCTGGATTGGGCCTCCATTACCCTCACTCACGCAGTGAAACATAGCACAGTGCTGCTTCACGCCGGTTTTCTGGGAGGCCATGGTATCACTCCGTTCGAGCCAACCCATTCATGCCGAAGCGTGGCTCTCCATGTTTCTCAAAATTGTGGAATCCTGCAATAATTTTGAAGGTGTAATCGTGAACCCATTGGTTGGGTTCTCGAAGTTTAGACGGCAGTCGCTTGATTGTAATTACCAGACTTGCCGAACCCTGGATCATGGTCCAAATATACCTATGCTCGGACAATTACTAGGAAGCCTGCCACCTAATAAGCATTCATCAGTTCAGTAAAGAAGAGATCAACTAAACTCCGATTTTTAATTCGGCGAACTAAACTGACAGCTGCAAACGTCAAGTTTCCATACATTTTGACACTTTGCATCTGTCAAAAGTAGCAAAAATGTATGGGAATGACACACCTGTCAGATTAGTTCGCCGAATTGAAAATCGGAGGATAGCATTGATTAGAAGAAGCTGTGAACCTTATCCACCTTATTTAAGTTATTACTAAAGCTTATGTCATCCCGTTCCAACACGCATTGTTGCACGAACTTAGTTCCGGGACTATCCTTAGTTCGCGATTTGTAATAAGGTGTGTCCAAAATATGACGCTAATGTATATTTATTAGCCATTTACTTACCCAACTTTCAATACCCACCTTATTTCCTCAATGTGTTATCTAACGACCCGCAACTCGTAACCAACTCCATTCAGAATAAATTCGCGAAGAACCGAAGTAGGCAAGTCTTCTGAAATGTGCACATTTGGTTATCGCAAATGTTCACTTATTGACATTCGGCGGTACCAGTCTTCCATTTTGTTTTGGCGGGCAGCCACGCCGACGCCATGTTGTTTTTTTACTTTTTAAACTCTCAATGGTACCGGTAATTGACAAGAGCGGCCAGCTCGATTTGCGAGCGGAACTTTTTGCTCATATTTTCATGTAATTTAAACCTTATTTAATTCAAACTGGCAGGGTAGGCCGTTGTTATTTATGATGGTGTTTTAGGGCGTGTGTTCACGGTTAGTTATGGCCAAAAATAAGGACTTGATATCAACTTCTGTTTATTTTTGAACATCTTTACTTCGAATTTCGAATTCAGGAATGTTTTGTTTTTCTTTAGATTTCTTTGTGTTCTTGGTTTAAAAGTAGTGTTTGTTGGAACTCTATCAAAAATTAAAACAGACAACTGGCATCTGGATTGGGATGGATTTTTTTAGCAAATATTGTTATAAATTTAGTATCGTGAGTTAAGCAAAACCCAGCGTAAGTATTGCTTACCGCCAGTTTTGTGACGCTGTGATATCGAGCCTTTCCATTTACGTCAAATCTAGACTGTCTAATATAAAAGCGACTACAGCCGCCCCATTAGACAACCAATAGTCACAACAACTGCCACCTACCATCAGGTGATCCGTCAGCTCGTCTGCCAACTATCTCATAAAAAAGAAAAAAAACCCATCACATAAAAAAAAGTCCAATTGGATTTTCAGTGCCCTCACTCACTCGGTGAATTACAATGTAAGTCTTCAGTGAAGCCGTGGGTGTCATTACGTTCGGGCCATTCATGCCAAACCTTGCCTCTACCTCGGTCTTTAATCAAATTGTTCCTTTATTTCTTATGCTATAGAAACCTTGCTATATGTTCCATTATCTTCCCGTATCCCACACTCAACCCCCATCAGAATCGGCGATAGGCTCCGACTGTAGAGACTGAAGTAATGTTCTCTATATATGCCCGAGTGCGTCGAGGCCGTCAGACGTGAGGAGTCGGGCGGCATCTCCACGGTTGTATGAGCCCTCAACCTTTACAATGGGAAGGAACAAGTGCCCTTGCTGAGTAGGGTTGGCGCTTTAAGGGAACACTGTTTTTATGTAATAAGAAAAAATATACATATTAATACAACCTCATCAATCCTGATTTCGTTCTAAGTAGCTAAATCACTTCTTTTACGGATATGAGACAATGGAGGAATCTATTTACTCACCATTTTTTTTATCGTTTATATCCCGAAAACCTCGAAGCGGTAAAATACAAAACAAAATACAGGGTGTATCTGTGTACTGAATTTCTGAACAACATTTGTTCTATGACTTTTGAAAATTCGCATAAAAAAAATTCAACTTTTCATACAAAGGCAGTCACGTGACTTCGTCATTTTCTATGGAGAGTCGAAAAAAATTTCGAAAAGTCGTAGAACAAATGTTGTTCCGAATAATTAGTAGAACACGTGGTTAATGACGACCTGTTTGGAACAGTGGTAGTGAACGCTGCCTCTGGTGCAAGGGTTGCGGGTTCGATCCCCGCACATTATTGCATGAACATATCTGTTTGTATTGGTCTGGGCGTTATCTATGTATAATAAGTATGTATTTACAAAAGAAAAGTATTATATGTATATATTTGTAATCCCACTATTGATTCTGATATCCGTAACACAGGTGCTTGAGCTACCTATCTCGGAGTCAGATCAATGTATGTGATGTTGTGAAATATTTATTTATTTATGGGATGTAAATGTTCACAGATACATCCTATATATCCGCCCGTCAATAATGTGTGGCACAGCTGTTTTTTTTTTCGCTTATTTTGTTGATCTAACATGCTAAATGTACTTTATTCATGATACCTATTGTGGCAGACAGAAAAGGAGACACCGGTAAGGAGGTAAAATTAATATATTATCAAAATAAAATTATAAAAATAAAGAAAATACAGATTTTTTTATGTTATCGGCCGAAACGTCAGAAGAAGAAGAAGAGACGTCAAAGAAATACTTTTTCTATTTTAACGGCGCCTAAGCGGCAAGGAGGTCCGTCCTCGACACCTATTATGAGGTTTACGGGATGTAAACGAAAAAGAAATAACGATGTCTAAAAGTAATTCGTGTTAGTTACACTATTTACAACTCCACGGCTCGACAGATTCACCTTAAAACTGGTGGAGAGGAAGTTAGGAGCCAGGGGACGGATGTAGGATACTTTCCATCCTGTGAAATGGACCCCTGTGGGGTAAATAAAAACGAATACCTACTAAGCGGGCACCGCCGCGGGCTAAAGCTAGTTACAAATATAAAACATTTATTACACATAAACAACACGAGTGTTCATCACACAAAAATGTTTGTCCTGGATGGGGATCGAACTCACGACCCTTGGCTATAAAGATAAAGATAAAAAAAAAACTTTATTCAATGGACATTTCATATTTTTAACATGTCCATATTATTTTTTTGTATGAAAATAGACATAAAATGAACAGACCCTTATTTTTTCTTTTTCCAAAATTTTGCCATTTTCATACATAAAATAATTATTAAAATTCTTTATATTCTAAATAGACGTAAGCGCCCAATGACGTCATCGGACGGCTGAATACAGCGATATTCCTTTGCTTATCATTGCTATAATAAAAGGTACTAGTGTCAAAGGTAAAGAATACTCGTGTCAACATTGTCAACGTCATTCATTCATTCAACGTTGACAAGTTGTCTTTTTATGACAATAGGTCTGGCATTTCATAAATTTAAAACTATAATGTGCTAAGCAAAGAAATATTTTACATTCTGCCGTCCGATGATGACATCTTACGTTATTTAGTTTTTAATTTTTTTTCTCAGTAAATAAGTAATATAAAAAATAAATACATATATATTCGAGAAGCGGAAAAGTAAATAAAGAATAGGTATTTTTTGTTTCATAGCTTAGCAATTTTGAAATTTTGTCCATTTAGGTCCACACACAACACTTATGAATGTCAAAATAGGTATATAATGTCTACCGCTGGTTCGGAATGTCGATTTCTACTGAGACGACACCAGCAAGTTGCTCTTTTCAAATATTGATGATTTTACAGAGTTTCAATTGAGAAGAGAAAAAAAAATCAATTATGAAAGTTAATAGACTATACTTAAAGTGAGACTAATAAAATGCCCCATTGTATCCTCCACACATCATCATCCTACAGCGTGTTGTATTCCCAGTTGCGTCTTAAACTGTCGCTTTGGAGCCTGCGGTAAGCTTGGACCATTATTTAGTATTTGGGGAGTCTGGTAATTACAATGAAGCGACACTCACAGGTTTTCTTTCATAACCCTTTAACAGAGAAACTAGACCGTTTCAAAAACTATCCGTAAAATTAAATTGAAAATTTAAAAAGCCCCCGTCACAACTAAAGCTCTTTCATTTGATACCTATATTGAGGCAGTTGTAACAACAAATAGGGTATTCGTCATTTTCTGACGGCGGCCATCTTGGATTTGAAATGTTTCACAATTAATATATTCTGCTACTCAAGCCCTTTTATATGATACCCATATTGTGGGAGTAGTGTTAAAACATAAAATCCAAATCTTTGTGACGGCGGCCATCTTGGATCGATTTTTATCCAACATAGCTAAGAACACTCCCACTTTATTCATCTTTGAAACAAAAACAAAATCGGTTCATTTGTTCGGGAGCTACGATGCCATAGACAGACACACAGACACGTCAAACATATAACACCCCGTCGTTTTTGCGTCGGGGGTTAAAAATAGATTTTCTCACGATTTTTTCTCTCACTGCGGCACTACAGGTAGGAATATGCATACAAATCTGAAAAAATGTGAACATTGATTTCAATGTAAAGTAAAGGCCTCCATCATAGAAATCAAGTCATCGCTACTATGATGGGATTAGACTTAATCACCACGCTTGCAATATGCGGATTGGTGATCACAAACCCGAGCTATGTTCGAAAAAATCGAAACACTTTTTGCTCGACCCAGGAATCGAACCCGACATCACGGCCTGGTACTTAAACCACTAGACCAACAGGGCGTCTTCTATTTAGTTAAATAATTAAAGCTTCAGTATTGTACATGCAAACAAATTGCACTCTATATGTACCTAGGTACATACCTATGTCGTTATATTACCGGAATAGCAATCTGCTATGACCGGAAAGGCGTCGTCCGCAAAACCGACACTGGCTTTGGGTAAGACCGCCAATTTCCAAGCTCCGGTTAGAATCTTAGAATCAAATCTTGAGATTTTTAGCATTTTGTCCTGGTTGCGCCACAAGCTGTGGCTTCGGAGCCCGGGCTCCACTTTCTTATAATGACTCCTTCACTTCTCACGATCTTGTATCCATAATGGTCAATCTGGAATGGGGAGGAGCTACAAAATCAAAATTTCTACAATTAGAACGAGCTCAGCGGAGTCTTCTAAAAGTGATGTATTTCAAAAGGCTGCGTTTTCCTACCGAAAGTCTCTCACACACACATGCACGCACGCACGCACGCACGCACGCACGCACGCATGCACGCACGCACGCACGCACGCACGCACGCACGCACGCACGCACGCACGCACGCATTCACGCACGCACGCACGCATGCACGCACGCACGCATGCACGCACGCACGCACGCACACACACACACACACACATGCAGACACTAATCCCTGTTAATTGTACTTTGCATGAGGTTTCTATTGATTAGTCTAGCGATATTATTAGTTATTTATGTAAGAACCCTTCTTAACACAGGCTTAAGCTTAAAGAGAAGCTCCAGCGCAATTATCCTCAGTTGTAAAACATTGTTGAAGACAATAAACAATTTTTGAATTTCGAATCTATTGGCACGCATGTCATTCCTTCAACATCCAGCTACACTTTTTTGGATTTCGGATTTTTTTTTCTCTTTATGGCTGCTACTGTGTTGCCTACGGCGAACACATAATAACTCTGCCAATGTCGAGTGATTAAAGGGATACGTTAATTTAATTTGGTCTTTTTTATCCCTTCTGCCAAGACGGCGGCGGTAACATGGCTAGACATTTGTCTCCCACGCGTATCTGTCCAGTTTTCGCAGGATATCGCCGTACTAGCTTAGGTGACTCTCCTGCAATATGTCTGTTACGTAACGGATATAAAGGCCACTAATATTATGAGTAAAGGGCAAAGTCTCTTTTTCTGTCATATTGTCATTAAAATTTAGGTCAAACTGTGTTACTTAAATATTTACCACCAGCCTTAAGCTGTAATTTTCCTCGGTCCATGATTAATAACTCCTGCCCAATTTTACTACAGGCTCGAGACTGTATTTAACTCTGATATTTTGCTGCGCGTGACCGTTGTACTAATCTGACAAATGTTTTATCTCATTAGAATTACTCGCAGACACCAATGCGTTGGACAGACCTCATTAGGGCTGTAACACAAACATCCATTGTCGCGCGAGCCGCATCAGCACACGAAAATGCTACATCGTAAACCACTACCACTCTGACAAGAGTGAACGACTGAGGAGGGAGATGACCATTTGGCTGGCTTTGGCTTAGAACAAGAGCACATTATATACGAAAAATCATCAAGTAAGTATAGTGATCAAAGTTCAAAGGATGTTTACTTGTCTTTGTTCCTACTGAAGATCAAAACATCAGTACCGTTAATATTGATTTTCCATTATTTCGTATGAGTAACTTTAATGCGTTCCAATATCGACCGTTTAGACCACCCTCACTCTTACCGAGGTATCGTAAAAGGCGACTAAGATAAAGCTGCTGGCATGATCATCAGCACCCAGAGAAGGAAAACTCTGCATTTATATCAAAACCCTCGCCAACCCGTCTGCCAAGCGTGGTAAGTATGGCAATTACCCCTCATGTGATTGAGGGAGGCCCGTGCCCCAGCAGTGGGGACTTAAATGGGCTGACGATGACGATGATGATGATGATGACTTCTTACAATAAGCCGATGAATGGTAATAAAGACACGTATTATACATACCTAAACACACACACACCACATACACACACACACACACACACACACACACACACACACACACACACACACACACACACACACACACACACACACACACGCACACACACACATACAACACACACACACACACATAAATAAAACGACTAACTATCTGCTGTTCCATATATTATTGACGCGCGGACTTTCTATTTTGTATAGAACAGCTTAGCGGTTACAGACATAGCCCAAAGGATTGCATGCCTCAAGTGGCAATGGGCAGGGCACATAGCGAGGAGAACAGACGGCCGTTGGGGCAGAAAGGTCCTGGAGTGGAGGCCACGCACAGGAAGTCGCAGCCGTGGCAGGCCCACCACAAGGTGGACCGACGATCTGGTGAAGATCGCGGGAATCCATTGGATGCGGGCGGCACAGGACCGATCTGTGTGGAGAACATTGGGGGAGGCCTATGTCCAGCAGTGGACGTCTATTGGCTGAAATGATGATGATGATGATGATGATGATAGAACAGCTGATTTTTTTTTGCTCAGATGCTGCTCATATTTTGGCAGTGAATTCTTTACACGGAATATGTTCACACCTTTAAGTATTATTGCTCATTTTTTTACATGTTGTATGTAAATGTACCTACTTAAGTGTTATACTTATAATTCCTCTGTTGTCTGATATCCGTAGTACGGAATCAGGTCGATGCCAATGAGATATTCAACATTATCTGTAGCGTCATTTTCCAGTTGTGTGCGTCCCAACCCAAGCTGGTCTTAAGAGACCGGGGTCCGCTAATGCATGAGATGTGTGAATACAATTAATATATATATATATATATATATATATAGAAGATAGGCAGAGATCCATGTTGTGGTGGTACCGTGTTGTTACGCAATGTGGGATAGAAAATATATTACGCATTGATTCGTCTTGAATATCTTTGGGCCTGTTAGGTAATTAGAAATGTAGGAAAGTATTTGTATTATATTTCTACTGTTTGATAAAAAGTTAAATGCGTTTAAAGATAACGTTAAAATATGGATAACAACGCGTTAAAAAATAGGATTAACAAGAATCGACCATATATTTAGTTATGAATAATAAAACGCTAGAAACGTCAGTTATCATTTTGACCATAGACTTATTATGCCGCCAATTCTATGATTTTGACACATTTAAAAGCGAATGTCACTGTCCAGTTGAATTTTATTTTGCTTCGACCATTAGGCATCGACTTACATTGGCACACATTGACATGACCTATTTAAGGTGACGGGTAGGGCACACTAGCGACGCCAATCGATTTTAATTTTTAGCTACTAAACCGGATCTATTTTAAACTATTTTAACCTCTCGGCAAACACTTATACTATTTTTAAACAATCATGCACAAATGTTGGGTCCAACACGTACGCGAAAAATTGAATACCGCCAAAAGCGGCAACTTTTAGCGTGAATCAATTTTTCGCGTACAAAATCGGATCCAACATTTGTGCATGGTTTTTTAATAAATAGTATAAGTGTTTGCCGAAAGGTTGTAATCCCGAAATTGTCTTAGTTTAGTTTAGTAGCTAAAAATTAAAATCGATTGGCGTCGCTAGTGTGCCCTACCTTAACAGATGTTAAATTAAAAAAGAAAGGAATAATACAGAGGTGGAAAGTAGAGGGTTCTTAGATATTGGTATTGTTACAGTATTCAATGAAAATAAAAAAACCTTAATTTTTATTTTGGTCTGATAGGTTCTAGAAAATTCCTAATTTCTGGAAAATAAGTAACCAAGTGTCAAGTATATATAGTAACCAAAAAATGAATATCACCCCTGTCCTATTTTGATTAATTATAATGAGGTCCTCTGTTGCCGTTGTTTTTTTAATAAAGTATTTTCTATGAATTATAAGTATGTATTTACAAAAGAAAAGTATTATATGTATATAGTTGTAATCCCACTGTTGATTCTGATATCCGTAACACAGGTGCTTGAGCTACCTATCTTGGAGTCAGATCAATGTATGTGATGTTGTGAAATATTTATTTATTAGGGACAAGCTTGCAAATAAAACATAAATTATTAACATACCCCAAAACCCCCCCTCTGAGGTCCTTAACTACATAAAATCACCAAACCCCCTACTCCAAAAAAAAAATATAATGACAGTACATTTTATACATCTTACTAACATTCACCATGCATGACTGCCTAAACTTAAGATTGTTATTGTAATTTAATTTAGTTTAATTTTATCGCGGAACAAAATGCATAATTATTTTGTAACACTTAAAAAACGAGCACAAAAAAGGCTCGTTTATTATTATTTATTTATTTGATGGAATATAATTTAGCGTGCTGTCAGCCCTACTGAACCCTCTAGATATTGATAGCCGGAATTTCCTATGACATGTTGTTTGACGATTTTCGCTGTGAAGAGCTCTCGTCCGGGTTGGGCCTCAACTTTTACACTTGTGCTTTTTGTCCCTTTTGCGCATATTTTATTGAGGGGGAGGGTCGCGAGTGCGAGGTGGACGGATTTTTTTATTTTAAATGTTACTTTTCTAAAGTAGCCGAACGTTTTTGAGAGCTGGTCGATGAATAAATAATATGCTGAAGCATGAGTTTATATAGGATTTCAGGTTATGGGACGAATATAAACAACAAATTAACTCAAACTTTGTATTCTCAGATTATATTTTTAGAACATAACACGGCAGCCGTAACGTCCGATCGCTAGCTCAGAGAGAGAGTGAAGAAAAAAATATATCAGGGTAGCCAACATAGAAAAATAAATTTAACATTCGATTTTATCGTAATCAATTAAGTAAATCAATTTTTGTAAATAAACTAAATAAATCCAACAAATTACTTTTCAAAAATTGGGGAAAAATTAATAATCATCTGCCTTCACATACAAAAATTATGACGATAGTGAACAATTTGCATTGGAAGGCAATTTTCCATTTTGTCGTTTTTTGGAAAAAATACATTTGTGATTAAGGAGGCTCAAAGTCACCCAGAGAGCAATGGAGAGGGCTATGCTCGGAGTCTCCCTGCGTGATCGCATCAGAAATGATGAGATCCGAAGGAGAACTAAGATCACAGACATAGCTCAAAGGATTGTATGGCTCAAGTGGAGGCCACGTCCAGGAAGTCACAGCCGTGGCATGCCACCCACAAGGTGGACCGACGATCTGGTGAAGATTGCGGGAATTCTTTGGATGCGGGCGGCACAGGACCGATCTGTGTGGAGAACATTGGGGGAGGCCTATGTCCAGCAGTGGATGCCTATTGGCTGAAATATTGATGATGATGACATTTGTGATAAGAAACAAAAATAAAAATTTCATTTCGTCTTCAGGCGGGATATCCTTAAGGCCCGATTCGATTAATCTATATCAGTGGACAAATCTATGGTATACCTAACAAGAAATTTGTGTAGATTGACAGCTGCGCTATACCATAGATTTGAGAATATTATATGGAATATGGTATGGAATTAAGATTGCCTAAGTTTCAAATAAAGTCGTATAAAATATTCATTATTATAAGATGGTAACAATATGAAAAGATTTATACTCATAGACGACTACAACCCGTGCGGATAAAGATCAAGACCGTCTATACTCGCACTCGTGGGGTGCGAGTATAGACGCAAATAGTGTGCGAGCGAGAAGTGAATAGATGCGCCGCCATTTCTGATCCCATTCTTTATCCGCCCGGGTTGTACATAATATTAACATTATCTATCATCAACCCGGCGGTGAGGGAGAAAACGTTCGTGAGGAAACCTGCACGTTGCAGATACTGTGGATTAATGATTCTCAAAGTGTATCCCTAAATCGAACCACTGACCAACCCTAATATAAATAAATAAATATAAAAATTTCACAACATCACATACCTACATTGATCTGACTCCGAGATAGGTAGCTCAAGCACCTGTGTTACGGATATGAGAATTAACAGTGGGATTACAATTATGTACATATAGTACTTTTTTTTTATAAATACATACTTATAATACATAGATAACACCCAGCCCAATACAAACAGATATGTTCATGCACACAAATGTTTGCACTGTGCAGGGATCGAACCCGCAACCCTTCCACCAGAGGCAGCGTTCACTACCACTGTTCCAAACGGGTCGTCAGGGTTAAGCTAATAGGGTTGCCAGATTAAATTTTCCTATAGTCGGGAGCAATTATAATTATTTCGTGATTTTAGTACTTTTATCGGGAGAAATCAATTTAACAGTTCAAGGGTTTCCAGGAGGGGTTCCATCGGGAAAAGTCGAAGTGGATTTCCGGGATATTTTTCAATTTGTCGGGAGCCGGGAGGACATACAAAAAAGGCGGGAGAATCCCGCCGAATCCCGACCATCTGGCAACCCTAAATCCTAAGGTAGGCAATGAAGGTTAGATGGCAGTCGCTGTAAGACTTCCAAATCCTGGAACATCGTCCCAGCGTACCCTGGGCTCCGAAAGAATGTGGACGCTACTGGGAATGATAGGATGGAATGATGATGAAACGCCATGAGGAGACCTGATAGCTAAGTGGTTAAGAACCCGCCCTTAATCATACGGGGGTTCGTGGTTCGACTCAGAGCATGCACCTTAGGATTTTTTATGTCTACCATTAGCTCGGCGGTGCGGAAAACATCGTGAGGAGACCTGCACGTTTCGTATAGTTTCTTAAACGTGTAACCATGATCTGTTGGTCTACTTCCCATGCTAAAGGGTTGCGAAGGTCAGACGGCAGTCGCTTCGTCCCCAAATCCTGAATAGTCCAAGCGCACCCCGGCCTCCAGAGCGACAGCTTTGGTCGCAGCCGGGAATTACACGTTAAATTCAGGATGATGATGAAACGCCGCCAGCTAACATTTGAGATCATATACATTGATATGCACTTAAGGTGGTTAGCCGTGTGGTCCCCGGCAGAGTAGAATAGGCCACCCTCACTCTTACCGAGGTGTCGTAAAAGGCGACTAAGGTAAAGCTGCTGCCATGATCATCAGCACCCAGAGAAGGAAAACTCTGCATTTATATCAAAACCCTCGCCAACCCGTCTGCCAAGCGTGGTGAGTATGGCAATTACCCCTCATTTGATTAAAGGAGGCCCGTGCCCCAACAGTGTGGACTTATATGGACTGACGATGACACTTATGGTGATACTATGGCTATTATGTTAATTTGTATTAAGACGTTATGTGTCGATGGGCAGGCTTGATAATCAGATCCCATAGCAGATAACAATGTCTTGGTACAATCATTGGTAATCGCTTATCATCAGGTGATCTGTCAGCTCGTTTGTCCCCTATCATATAAAAAGGAAATGATTAACGAAGTTTTTTTTTCATTAAATGATTCATAAAGTTTTTACCCGACTAAAGGCAAAGCAAAAAGGAGGGTTATGATTTTACGCAGTTGATATTTTGTATAGCAATCTTTTGCAATTTATTCTTAAGTAAATAACATACTTACAATTTTTATCTCGTGTTCAGGCGAGACTCGAACCCATATATTCCACAATCCGGCTGCTGTTCTAAATATTTGAATGCGTTACTAAGCCAATACTGGATATTGTAAATATACCCTCAATATTGATGAGACTATCGATGAATTAAGCACTTACAAATTCGTCGGCTAAGTAACGCGTTCAGTGGTCTAATTGGTAGAACAGTCACCCGGAATGTAGTTTTCGTTTTTAAGTGATCGACGGCAGACGACCAGACGGATCACCTGACGGTAAGTGATTGCCGCTGATAATAAACACTCTGGGTAACACTAGTGGAGTTAGAAATGATTACCTTTTTATGTACAGCTATACCACGTTTATAAGTTACATCGGCAAAATTCGTCTACGCAGAAGAGCAAGTTAGATCCGATTGATTAAGATTGCGAAAGCAGTTGAAATACAGATTTTATTGCGTTACGTTAAGATTAAATACAATAAATCCGGTGCAATGATGGGCTTTGGGGACGTGTAACAGAAACAAGTGGTGCGTTATAACTGTGTTTATTAGGCACTAAATATATCATAAATACCTAGCTTAAGGGCGAGGTGAGTCACACACTACACCTCCCCTTTTTTTAAAATAAATTAATTAAATTATTTTTTAAATTTATTTCGAAACGTTTGAAATTTGCCAAAACTTTATTACCTATAGTTAAAAATTTCTAAATTTAAAAATAGTGACAACTATACATTAACAATGTTTTATTTCACTAGTAATTTTAAATAAATTAAAATCGAAACCTTGCTATTGAAATTATTACCTATTTAAAAATATATTTCAAAATTTTATTAGCAAATAAGACCATTTTGGAAAACAATATCTACGTAAGAAGTCACTTATTATAACATAACTAACTAAACAGCACTGTTGACAACTCTCTTCAATTTTGAAGAGAGGAATGCTATCTCTCTCTTAACGGCACTCGCACCGAACATGGCGCTGACGCATCAACCAATAAGAAATCGTAATTTTTGGCGCGCGTAAATGGAGCGTTGTCATTGGTTAAGATTTAGCCGCGTTTTCGAAAATAAGACTTCTGCGCAGGTATATTTGGTGTAACTTATAAAATTGGTAAACTGTACCTATATGTTGCATTCGAGCATGAAGACGTCAAGGATATATTATATGTATTTCGCAGCCTGGATTCAGAGCCGGATTGTTATTCAGGCCTCGTCCGCGATTTAGATCGCATCTACAGATATGAGTCGCGTCTTATTATCTCCCGTAGGCTCATCAGGGTATAATGTGATGTCGCAGGCAAACACATTGGCAGGGAAATGAAGAGCAAGTCCGGATATTTTAAGGTCTTTATTTACACTATTTTTTTACAAAATGTACACTAATACAATAGTTGACTGGAAGAGAATGCTGTATAGCATTAAGTCCGCCAATTGTACTTCATTTTCTTGTGCAATAAAGAATAAATAAATATTATAGAGAGGAAAGATTTGTATTTGTGTGTGTAATTTTAACCAAACTTTACAATAATTTAGCAAGGCGCAAGTATCTGATGAAAGATGAACTAGTTCAAAATGATTAAATAAGCCAATGTAGTTAAATAAACTGAACGAATACAAAAACCTATTTGTTCGACAAAACTATTGAAAAAAAAAATGAAAAATAAATTTATTATAGCTCAAATTAACTTAAAACTAGGGTATACAAAATAAATAAAAATGACAAAAGTACATATTCAACAGTTTCCAGGGGTACCCAAACTAAGCTAAGCTTGTATCTTGGGATACCAATTTCCAAATAAAAACAGAGTTACTTAGATCATACTTAAACATAAATTAAATGAATTCTAGCATTTCTGCTGTGCATGCATAGACAAATAAAATAGTTGAAGTAAAGTTTAAAAATAATTGTGATGGTGTATTTGTTTGATAGTTTGTCTAAAGGGGATTCGATCCCTTAGAAACAAAGATCAATCTGCAAATATAATTTCAAATTTCATTTTGACTCTTAACACAATAATTTTCTCATTTTTAACTGTTCCATGGATGTGTTTAGATTGTAATGAGTAGGGAACACATTTTTGTTTACTCAAATATGTAAGTTAAATTCGTATAGGTACTTAAAAACCAAACTATATATAAATATGACTGACCGGATGGCGCAATTGATAGTGACCCTGCCTCTTACGCCAAAGGTCGTGGGTTTGATCCCCACCCTGGACAAACATTCGTGCGATGAACAATTGTGTTTGTTCAGTGTCTGGGTGTAATATATGTATTTAAGTATGTATTTGTGTTCCTCTATTGTCTGATATCTGTAACACAAGTGCTTAAGCTATTTAGTACGGAATCAGGTCAACGTATGAGATGTTGTGTAAGAATGATTTAATCTAAAGTGGTAACTAGCCTATTAGCAGACTTACCAAATCTCCTTTACGCCTTCTACATTATAACGTTACAAAAAATCGCCTTCCACCTTTATTAAAATATATATACATATATATATATCTATAGATATTCTTTATTGCACAGAATACAGGTCTGTATTATGTTTCTGTCAATAGAGAATATCTATCTATCTAGCTTTGATTTAAGTTAACAAAGCAGTCTTCGGGTGGGACTCGGACCCACGATCCATTGCTAAACGGGGAACTACTTTAACAACTAAGTTATTATACCCCAAAAATTCGTGGGTTTGATTTGTAACCTAGCTTTTTTTCAACATGCCTGATGTCCTATTTTCCCGCGACGTTCCCAAAGCCCGCCGGGTATCAGGCTAATGAATATTTGCTTCACTGTTTTTACGCGTTTCTGTTTTCTTTAGAAAAATTAACCACGCTTTCGTTCCGGGCTTTTGTATATTTTTAAATAATCCACAGAAGGCCTAGGCTATAATTTCAGGCCATTGTCGGCGGTCGTTACACAACTGTGTTTGGAGGTATTAAGTATTAAAAATATGGGT
This sequence comes from Marasmia exigua, assembly GCA_019059595.1. Classification (NCBI taxonomy): domain Eukaryota; kingdom Metazoa; phylum Arthropoda; class Insecta; order Lepidoptera; family Crambidae; genus Marasmia; species Marasmia exigua. The sequence continues at coordinate 6,870,762 of CM032487.1, read as the reverse complement.
TATTACTTTATGACGTAACTCCCTTAATTCGCCGAATACATACAGAATACCAGCGTCAGGGTGTCTCAACACCCCGACACATGCTGAGTATGTAGGCACATACTCAGCATGTGTCAGGGTGTTTTGGTACTGGTTGGTTTGGTACTGTGTATAAACTGTCATTATTTAAATGTTTAATGTTATTGTAATACACTGAATAAATAATTTTCTTTCTTTCTTTCTTAACGTCAGTCAGTCAGTCAGTCAGTGATGATGACATCAGCCCATTTAAGTCCCCACTGCTGGGACACGGGCCTACCTCAATCACATATCACATGAGGGGTAATTGCGACCCGATTGGAACAGTGGTAGTGAACGCTGCCTTTGATACAAGGGTTGCGGGTTCGATCCCCGCACAGTACAAACATTTGTGTGCATGAACATGTTTGTTTGTATTGGTCTGGGTGTGTGATATGTATTATAAGTATGTATTTACAAAAGAAAAGTATTATATGTTTATATTTGTAATCCCACTGTTGATTCTGATATCCGTAACACAGGTGCTTGAGCTACCTATCTCGGAGTCAGATCAATGTATGTGATGATGTGAAATATAAAAAAAAAAAAATTGCCATATTCACCACGCTTGGCAGACGGGTTGGCGAGGGTTTTGATTTAAATGCAGAGTTTTCCTTCTCTGGGTGCTGATGATCATGCCCGCAGCTTTACCTTAGTCGCCTTTTACGACACCTCGGTAAGAGTGAAGGTGGCCTATTCTACTCTGCCGAGGACCACACGGCACGGCAGTCAGTCGTCTTAACGTCAGTATTTAATAATAATAATAATAATTCTCACAACATCTCATACGTTGACCTGATTCCGTACTAAGTAGCTTAAGCACTTGTGTTACAGATATCAGACAACAGAGGAACACAAATATATACTTAAGTACATATATTACACCCAGACATCGAGCAAACACAAGTGTTCATCGCACGAATGTTTGTCCAGGGTGGTATTTGTATTAATTGTGGGGATTATGAGACATTTTTAAAAAGTACAACGGTCGAATCCATAAAGGAAAGTATTAAAAATATTTTGAGATGTATTTGTGTAATGTTATCTTCGTAGATGTAAGCATAATTTTTATTATCGCCTAAAGTGGCCACTTTTAGGAATTATAAAAATTATGGTTACTTGTAGGAAGAAATTATGACATGATTGTGTCTCAAAAATTGTTAATAGGAACTTTCCAGATTCGATCAACCCCTTTCATAATGTAATCTATCTATAATATAAAAATGAATCGCAAAATGTGTTGGTAAGCGCATTACTCAACAACGCCTGAACAATTTGGCCAATTCTTTTTTTAAACTGTTCGTTGAAGTCCAAGGATGGTTCTTACGGCGAGAAAAAATCGAATAATTATCGGGAAAACCCTAAAAACAGCCCTTTTCTTCTTCACATACAAACGTTTTCTAACTAAAACGTAGAATCAACTTGAGTTTTATTGCAATTATATAAAGTTCATATTCGCTGCCACATTACAAATATTTTTGACAGGACGAAGTCTGTCGGGTCAGCTAGTAGAATAATAAAAATGTTGAAGCTGTGTCCCTAGCACTAACTTTAATGCAGCAACTATAATGAATAAGTAAGACTGGTTAAGTCACTAGCACGGCATTAACTACTTACTTAAAATAATCTGTTGCATTATGTGAAAAATCCAAAGTTTAATTATTGGTTAAGCAAACTTACCTTAAGTGAAGTTAGACCGTAATTATACTAAACGTTACATCCGAGGAGATTTATAACTCATCATTACGCGTATAACACACTTATAATATTTTTTTAATGCACATTTAAACTCCTCAACTAGGAATTACAAGGATACCTTCACCTTCTTTCCTACCTTCCTAAAAGTAATGGATATGATCCAGGATTCGAGAAGTTAGGTAATTAGAATGAAGCGACTGTCGTCTGACCTTCGCAGCCCAGGCAAGGGCACCAGACCATCATTCATTATTCCAGCCAATAGACGTCCACTGCTGGACATATGCTTCCCTTAATGTTCTCCACACAGATAGATATTCTTTATTGCACAAAAATAAAATACAAGCATGATACAACAGCAACAGACAGTACAATAAGGCGGTCTTATCGCTTGTAGCGATTTCTTCCAGACAACCTTTGGGTAGAGGAAAGAAATATCGTATTCGTAATAATAAGGGAAGGCAGTGCAAAGTAGTTTAACAAATGAAATTGAGAATGGCAGAATTACACACATACAGATCGGTCCTGTGCCACCCGCATCTAATGGATTACCGCTACCTTCACCAGATCGTCGGTCCAACTTGTGGGGGGAGCCACGACTGCGACTTACTGTACGTGGCCTCCACTATCTCGGAATCTCTTTGCGTGATCGTATCAGAAATGATAAGATCCGCAGGAGAACTAAGGTCACAGACATAGCCCAAAGGATTGCATGTCTCAAGTGGCAATGGGCAGGGCACCTAGCACAGATCACCCCCAATAGATACCGCATTACGGGCATCAGACGCGTGCCAAACATATGTGATATTGCACAAATGTTAGTAGTCGTTGTTTCAGTGCTGACCAAGTCTTTGACCTGGAAGTTTGTCCGTGCGAAAAAAGTTATTTGTGTTTTAAGCGTTTGTTTTCGACAGAAAAATGACTTCTTGTTATATGAAATGGTGTGGAAAAAATTCCAGGACATCTAGCTTGAAGAAAGATAGTATAACTTTTCATCGGTAAGTAAAAATTCATTTGGAATTATTTTTCGCAGAGGTCAAGTTAAAATGGACGTGTCATGTTGATTGTCCAAGCGCGTTGATGTCTTTTTGAAAAGGTCTCTTTCTCTCATATGTTTATTTCATATGTTCGTCTCTTTCTGTCATAGAACCAAAATGTGACCAAGATTACGAGTGATGCACAACTAACTTTCTGGAAAATAATAATAGGTATATCGATATTTGTCGTATCATAAATTGCACGTAGATTTTTTTGTCAATACCGGAAACGGAATTAATAATTAAATAGGAACTATTTGCATTCTTTAAACGAATAATTAAATAAAATTAAGATATATTTATTCTTTATTCTTATTAGGCTTAGCAGCATTTATTACTGTATAAAACTGATTTATATTGATTATTCAATAATTGACAAGATGCTAACCACCTACATTTTTATTAGTTTATATAAGATCACTGTACCTCACCAGAAAGTCAAATCCAAAGGCTGCAGTGAGGAGGGTGTATACTAAACTTGTACATTTTAAAAACCAATAAATTTTATTGTATCGTGTGTGAATATTTTAATAAATATATTTTTAATTTCATTAGTGCTTTTATTCCTACTCTATTATTGCTCGACTTGCTCCATGGGCGGCGGCAATCGCTTACCATCAGGTGAGCCGTCTGCTCGTCTGCCGCATATAACATAAAAAAGAGTTGTTATCTAATTGTATATTTATATTATTTTACTTGTAGTTTTAGTATTGTTTCTCTCACACCATGTTGATGGTGAACTGTGAACTTAAAGCTTATCTTAATGGTTGAGTGGCAAAAAACGTCTTCCGGTATTAAGTACAACACTTATAGTTACACTTTGTGCAATGAGAATAAATAAATTAATTAAACTTTTATTAAATATACTATTAAATCAACGTTTCTTAACTTAATGAAACTTGATAAATTTAATTTCACTCACTATTACAGCATATTTTGTATGTAGAGGACGGTAGTTTAATTTAAACAGCATAGATTGAAAGTCTAGTAAAGTTCTTGTAAAAATCATTTTGATAATCAATAAAATTATATATTAGGTTATCGACATTGAATTAAAGTTATTTTACTCGTCACATCACTACTGGACCGACTGTCCTTGAAGTAGCCAATCACGTAGCGAGTGTTACGTCTCCCTCTCCCCTTTCCTACCGCCTAAATTGACACGTTGAAATTAGAAGAAAGCGGTACTCATACGGCATCTATTGGGGGTGATCTGTGGCACATAGCGAGGAGAACAGACGGCCGTTAGGGCGGAAAGGAACAAGACCAACTGGATAATATTTATTTTATTTTTCTTTTAAGTTATGGTATGATATAAAGCCAGTCAAAACCTATTCGTATTCTTCATTTGAAGATTAAGTATGACATTAGAGTGGATAAAATTACTTCTTTGAGGAGGTACCTACTCCATCTGGTGTCGCGGTTGTCCACGGGCGGCGGAAATCGCGTACCATCAGGTGATCCGTCTTCTCCTCTGCCTCTTAATTTTTTTATTTTTATATTAAGTATTATATCGCCGTGTGGTCCCGGCAGAGTAGAATAGGCCACCCTCACTCTTACCGAGGTGTCGTAAAAGGCGACTAAGATAAAGCTGCTGGCATTATCATCAGCACCCAGAGAAGGAAAACTCTGCATTTATATCAAAACCCTCGCCAACCCGTCTGCCAAGCGTGGTGAGTATGGCAATTACCCCTCATGTGATTGAGGGAGGCCCGTGCCCCAGCAGTGGGGACTTAAATGGGCTGATGATGAAGTATTATAACTAAGATATCTTGCTAATGTCAAGTAAATGATTGAGAATAAGTGGGTAGTCAAAAGTCGAAGTTAGTCAAAGTCACAGTCACTCAATTAAACGCCAGTGTTTTACGTTTTATCGACCTACGAATTCTGCCGATACCACTCTAAAAACAATAGCCAGTTTTTAGACTCTATTAGGTCCAAGTAAGTTGTCCGTGACAACTGATTCGATCCTCACCAGCAGTGTTAAAAACGATACAATTTAACTATTCTTATTTTCAGGAACACTTCGCGGTACTTCACTGCATAGATAAACACCAAATTTGTTCACTAAAAACCACTAGATACTAATGTAAACGCCGTGTGGTCCCCGGCAGAGTAGAATAGGCCACCCTCACTCTTACCGAGGTGTCGTAAAAGGCGACTAAGGTAAAGCTGCTGGCATGATCATCAGCACCCAGAGAAGGAAAACTCTGCATTTATATCAAAACCCTCGCCAACCCGTCTGCCAAGCGTGGTGAGTATGGCAACTCCCCTCATGTGATTGAGGGAGGCCCGTGCCCCAGCAGTGGGGACTTAAATGGGCCAATGATGATGACTAATGTAAAACCTTTGAATTGCATTAGCCCACGCGGAGTGTTTGACTCCTAGCGCCAGAATCAACACTTCAAAAATTGTTTTCTTTAAAAGTCTAAAATTCGTCACAATGAATACAGAGTGAAAATACCACTGACAAAAAATTGGCAGTTCTTATTTCTGCCGCACCATCAAGAAATGGAACTCGTTGCCGGCGCATGTATTTCCTCCTTCCTATGATATGGATTATTTCAAACGAAGCGTGAAGAAGCATCTCGCGGGCCAGTATGGCGGTGCCAACGGAGATGATGCCTTAACATCGCTTCCGTTGTAATTGCAACTTAGGCTCTTCTCTTGCTTACTATCAGGCTGAGGAGAGCCAATATAGATAGATAGATATACTTTATTGCACAAAAAAAAACACAACTTTAAAAGGCATTACAGAAACTTAATTGTACAATTTCGGCGGTCTTATCGCTGGTAGCGATTTCTACCAGACAACCTTCAGGCAAAGGACATTTGATAGTAGAGGAGGGGTAGGTGGTGCAATATTGAAAAAGGGAAATAAGAGTGAACTGTATATATATATTTAAATATTTATAATGCTAATACATAAATAAACAAAATATTATATACTAATAAATAAATATGTTATGCTTGGATAAAATAATATAAAGTACTAGATAAACATTCATATAAATTAGGATCTTAGACGGACCATCGACTACTACCGATGACTGGACCTGTAAAAACTTAAAGGGATTGCTATTTATTTATTTAAAAGGTGAGTTTTGACTCGGGCTTTAAAAATGGTTAATGATGGAGACTGTCTTATTGATAGGGGTAGGGAGTTCCATAGACGGATGGACTGGACAGTGAAGGACTGGGTATAGAAATGAGAGGAGTGGGAGGGAGTCATAAGGCGGAGATGTTTGGAAGAACGCATATGACCCTGGATGGGCTGCAAAAACTGGAAACGCCACTGTTATATACTGTGCCACTATAAAAAAAAATGGTCAGTGGTAAACTCACGCATGAGTAAGATTCTTAGTATGTTACTTGACTCCTAAGTCGAAATTAAATGGCAGCGTTACTGGACCGAACAAACGATCTTAACATAAAGTAGGTGAGTCTATTTTACGTTAAAGCACAGAGCATAAGTTATCTTGCGCTTGAAACCAAAGCACTCGCGAAAATTAACCAAAAGGAAGGTGTTTTCGTATTTATATGTCCTTATTTACAATTCAAACGAGAATTGCGAAAATCCACCTTCTCTCCCATCTTCGGTTACAATTTGCACCTTATCTCGATAGCAATAAGAACAGGTGTAAATGATTCGCGTATAAATTAACAAGTTATAAAAACATTGTTCCCATGTAGTTTGTGTACCAATTTAAAATGCAAATAAAATATTGAAATGTGTTGTACACAGTGCAGAAAGAGCGAGAAGTAAGATGTCATAATACAGTCGGCGAATCAGGCGATTAACAACCTGAAGAGCAAAATCGCTTGCAGCATAGAGTAGACTATATATGCTGAGATAGAAGCATCAGTCGGCTAGCCAGTGCTAGCGCCATCTAGAGGAAAACATCCAAAAATTCAACGGCTATGGAGTACGGTCACTTTCGAGAATCAGTCAGGGAGACAATTAAATAAAATATCAATAATAATTTTATTTGCTATTATAACAATATTTCCAATTCCTTTAGAATATCTAGTTTGTTTCCTATACTGTTAAAATTACTACTTTAGTACTCTTGGGCAGGCGGCTTGAGGTCATTGTTTCAAAACACGCTTTACTAGCGCGATGTAAAAATGCATAGTGACATCTACCGTAACAACGCCGAACCATCTGTTTGACTGCTTTTTACAAGCTCCATCTAACGAAACTGAACTATTTTTTCCATACTACGGAAAAAGCACTGACGGAAATGACCCCTAAACAGCAAAATTGCTGATAGCTTACGTAGTTTTTTTTTGGAATGACACCATTTGTATACCGTTCGTGCGTTGGCCCGACGATCGAACCCGGGATCTCTTGCGAAGCCGTCTCTTTATAGTGCGACCCACTACAGCGCCACCGAGGCAATTAACGGAATAGACACAACTTGAAATCTCCGTACATAGGTAAGCCTTTATATAGGGGCAAAATATGCAATTACCGTAACCATGACTTTGATGGCGGCGGCTTTGATAATAGACGGGATGACAAGATGGCGCATGTAATTATGAAGTGTGGGACAGCGTTAATAATATATCGCACGGTACAGGGGCGTCTTCACCTATAGTGCAGGGGGGCGGTGCACCCGGGCGCCGGAAGTTAGAGGACGCCGAGAGCCCCTCGCTACACATAGAGCCTCCACTTTAACCTCCACAAGGAGCGGGCGCGATAACAGATCGTTCTCCTCATCTTAGCGTGTGATTCCTAGTTGCATCCAATGCTGTCCGGGGTACGCTTGACCATGATACTGGATTCGGGGTGTCTGATAATTACAATGAAGCGACTACCCATCATCATCATCATCAGCAACCCACACTTGTCCACTGCTGGACATAGGTCTCCCCTAATGCACGCCACTGCCCGATTTTCGGCCACTCTCATCCAGCCCACACCAGCCAGCCTTCGAATGTCATCATCCTATCTTGTCGCAGGGCGTCCTACACTACCCTTACCGAGTCGCGGTCTCCACTCAAGGACTTTACGGCTCCAACGACTGTCAGTTCTGCGGCTAATATGACCAGCCCACTGCCACTTCAGTTTGCTAATTCGGTGGGCTATGTCGGTGACTCTGGTTCTGCCCATACTGGTGGCCATGGTGGACCGCCCATAGGTATTTCATTTTGTTCGCGAATTTTGAAACAAGAGGGCGCCAGGTTATTGATTGCACCCGGGCGCTTCTTGGGCTAAGGTCGGCCTTAGTTTGGCCTGGCACGGTAATTTGAGCCCAGACAGGGGGCCTTTCTCGTGTACTAGACAAAGAAAGAGCTTATTCATCGTTTAGAGCTGATACTCTGTGATGCCTCATGTGTTGCAGAGTACCGTGGGAGAGCCACGTTTCGGCTCGACCCGATTGATACCACCGCCTCACAGAAAACCGGCGTGAAGCAGCACTGTGCTGTGTTTCGCTGCTTGAGTGAGGGTACCGGAGGCCCATTCCGGGGGAAAGGGGGTTTAAATGTTGGCAGCGCACAGCGCAAACGTTGCCACCTATCACATAAAAAATATGTCTATGGGCGGCGGTAATCACTTACCATCAGGTGAGCCGTATGCTCGTTTGTTTTCCATTATGTAAAAACAAGTTGACTGAGAGTTTTCATTCTATACATTCGTTCATTTGTCGAATTCGATATCTGTGTTGTCTGTCACTCTGAATCTATTTTGTTTTGTGCACTAAAGAGTATCTATCTATATGCACGAGAAAAGGCTCCCTTGCTGCGGGCCTATTCTCGTGCATTCGACAAAGAAGTCGAATTAAAGAAAACCCTTTCCTATAGGTTGAGTTTCTGCTTTAAAATGACTTATCATAATTTATCTTTAGAGTGTATTTGCATTTAATTAATTTGAACAACAAATATTTCATTGAACTTAAGTTTTCAGTTCATTGAGTTAAATGAAAATAAACATTAATTATACTCATTTGCACTTCTAGGAGAACAAAAGCAAATTATTACATAATCTGGCAGAAATCACTCCCCGCTGGGAGATCTTATCGCTATATAGGACCGCTTAAATTATGCACTGAATATCTGCATACCATGATTTAAAGTTACATAGACAATTGTACATAGATAGATTACACTTTATTGCACAAAATTTACAGATCTTAGTCTATGATATTATACTAATAATAATAATGTCTTCCAAACTGATATTTCGGTCATGGTGGCCAATCTCAGCGATCAGCCATCGACGCAGGACATATTAAAGTGCACAAGTATTTGCGCAGACATAAGTGCACTCTCTATTCCCGTACCCTCTTATTTCGATGGGACACTAGTGTGACACGACCGAAGAGGGATTAGGCGCAGGACCTACGGCTGAATGTGCTTTCCGAGGCACGGGGGTACAAGGCCACCAACTTCCAGACTCCGGGCTAACACTGAGAATTTTTTAACAGAAAAACTCAGGTACAAATTTTGGCCCGACCCGGGGATCGAACCCGGGACCCCAAGCGCAACGATCGCTTTAAAGTGCGATCCACTAACCATTGCGACACCGAGGCAGTCATACTAATAGCGATCTCTTCCAGACAACCTCAGGGTAGAGGAAAAGTATAGCGAATTGAAAAAAAAGGGCAAAGGCAGTGCAAGTCAGAAAAAGAAAAAAAAAGACATTGTATAAATACGAATTGGATAAAGTTTCCTATGTGTATTGTTCAATAAAGATTAACAACTATCTATGACTAAAGGTTTAAATTATCTACTAAGAAACAGTATATTGGCTCTCCTCAGCTGGATGATAAGCAGGAAGAGCCCAAGTTGCAATTACAACGGAAGCGATGTCAAGGCATGACCTCCGTTGGCACCGCCATACTGGCCTGCGAGATGCTTCTTCACGCGTCGTTTGAAGGAATCCATATTGTAGGAAGGGGGAATACATGCGCCGGCAACGAGTTCCATTTCTTCATGGTGCGGTAGTAGAATTCAGAACTGCCAAATTTTTTAGTCCGTGATGATATGTTTTCCATTGTGAAGCGGTGGCAGCGTTGTCCGGCGTGTGTAGTTCTATGACAAAATAGAGCAAGTGGGATGAGGGAAAAAAGCTCTTCAGAACATTTTCCGTGATATAGACGTCATTATGATTTCAGCCAATAGAGGGCAGCTGCTGGACATAGGCCCCGCTGCCACAGCTTTGACTCCCTTTATGCGGCCTCCACTCGAGGACCTTTTCGCCCCAACGGTCTGTCCCTTGTTCCTGGTCCCTCCAATCTCTCATATGCTATTTGTATCAAAATGTTAAGCTAGTGCTCATCATCTAAGCCTGTAATTTCTCAATTGCGTGCTTAGCTGTTGCTTTGGAGCCCGAGGTACCCTTAAACCATGATTTAGGATTTGAAGAGTCTGGTAATTACAATGAAGCGACTGCCGTCTGATCTTCGCAACCCTTTTCAAGGGAACCAGACTAACTGAATCTTGGTTATAAGTTTCAGAAACATTCCGAAACGAGCAGGTTTCCTCATGATGTTTTCCCTCACCACCTGTGCTTATGGTAGAAAAGGTGGAATTTGACAGGACTAGCCTGACAAGGCTTAGTATAGTCAGTCCAATATGACTTAGAAGCAGATGTTTTTTTTTAATCTTCAGTTTTTTGAAAGAAAATTTTAAAGCTTTTTTTATAACCATGCTCCAATTACATAAAATTATCCATTTCTTGTTTGCTTTTTGGTTTAAAGCGCGGCAAGCTACCGATAAAGTCGATTCGACAGGTGGTCATTTTCTTATTAGCTGGACGGGATCATGCATTATGGATTGATGTTTTATTGTAACCCCGACATGCCAGATGCAATTACCGACGCTCTTCGTATTTTACTGGGCTTTAAAAGGTTTGTGCTAAAAATTTAACCGTTCGAAACCTTCAAGAGAGAGCTACCGTAGTGGAAATACCGTTGTATACCGTGGGGCAGCTACGCTTCGGTGTGATATCACAACCTCACAGAAAACCAGATTGAAGCAGTGTCTTTCCTATGTTTCACTGTGTGAGTGAGGGTACCGGAGGCGCAATACAGGGAGAAGGGGGTTTTGAAGGTTGTCAGCGTACTTATGACTCCATTGGTGTTGCGGGTGTCCACGGGCGGCGGCAATCGTTTATCAGGTCGTCTCCTAGTCTGCCTATCCTATATACCTATCCTATAAAAAAGACTCATTCAATCGCCATCAATAGTTTTTTTTAATAATATAAATAATCAAGACTGGGATTTCATGGATTTTTAAATTTGTTAGAATATAGTAACTAAGTACAGTCCAGTTATTTTTTTATCATTTACATCCCGAAAACCGTCAAAAAAAAGGTCAGATCTACAATATAAGCGAACAAAGCAGCTGTTGTATATGTTATTTCCGGGTGGATATTCTATTTTGTATGGAACAGCAGATTTTTTTTTCGCTTATTTTATTGATCTAACATACTATCTGGACTTTATTCCGGTGTCTAGGTTTTCGGGATGTAAACGATAAAAAATAACGATGTATATCCAATACGGGGTAGCGTATTAAGCCGCTAATTTATTCCCCACTGTGATAGTTCCTCTCTTTGTGGCTTATAAATAAATAGAAACCCAAAGTGGAATTTCCTGGTTTTGTTAAATTATTCGATAATAGTACAGTACAAGGCAGTAAGCGGACCCCGGGCTCCGAAGCAACCGGTACAGAACGCTAACGATTATGATTTCGATGTGTAAGTAGGTGAATGAATACATATTTATATTAAAACTTCCGTGTCTGACTTCATCATCTTGTGAGTAGAACTTATTCAAAACCCTCACTTCGTTACGGGACATTAGTTCCACTTTATACCAAAAGATGGCGCTCTACCTAATCTTAATAGGTTTTGAAAGAAAAGAAATACTTTAGGGACCTTCAAGAGAAGAGCGTACTCTTTTTTAAAAAGGCCGGCAACACATTAGCGATCTCTCTGATTTCGCGGATGTTCACGGGCGGCGTTGATTACTTTCCATCAGATGACTCGCTTGCTCGTTTGTCCGCCTCTAGCATAAAAAAACATTTTTTTAAGTGATAGGTGTCAGACGAGCAGACGGACCACCTGATGGTAAACGCGCACCCGCGACACCATTGGAGTCACAAGTGCGCTGCCAACCTTCAAACTCCCCTTTTCCCCCCGGTTTGGGCCTCCGGTACCCTCACCCACGCAGCGAAACACAGCATAGTGCTGCTTCACGCCGGTTATGAAGTAATATGATATGTATAATAGAAAACGAAACATATCCGATCTTTTAAACATTGTACTAACCTAGTTGAAATAATAAAAAAGAATGCTTTACTCTGTATTTAAAGTGATTTTATCACTATCCAATTATTCAAATGAGACATAATTAAGGTAGTTTTGTTAATTTTAAAATTAACATCGAATTTACTAGTAGCAAAGTAATTTCGCAAATTGAATTCTGCCTTGTAAAACACGATGCGCCGAGCAACATAATATTATCAAAATTAAAAATTCACACGTTTTGCATAAAGCCAGCCGTCGACCAAAAAAATGGCGGTATGCAAAAGAGCATCGTATGTTAACTACTGGTCGTAAATCCAAGCTTATTACTAAACGTATGTAATTTTTTATTTATACCTACCCACATTTTTCACCAGCGATCTGTCTCCAATTTATTTTTTTTATAACTCAATTTGTTATTTGCATAAAGCAACCAAGCCTTAACATGTCTGGTCGTTTTTTTGGTTTTTGGTAATTTGTGAGGATTTTAAAGAAGTCTTTATTTGGATGAAGCATTTTTATGAGGTCCAAAAAATGTAAACCCACCATTTTTTTTTTCAAAATTTTGCATTAATTTTATATCCTTTGAGAATCAAAATGCTTAGGAACTCTTATCTTTATGAAGAAGTAATAGGACGAACTGATCAAGTTTCTAATAGAATCTGATGGTAATTTTGGTGGTTTTGTTAGATTGTTTAAAACTTTCCAACATACAGCCATTTTTATGCCGATGTTCCTATTTTTGAGTGGTTCTTTGATCACCACTTAATAAGAAAAAAAACGGCCTCGGTGGGGCAGTGGTTAGTGAGTCGGACTTTCAAGCGACGGCTGCGCAGGAGGTCCCGTGTTCGATCCCCGAGTCGGGCCAAAAATGTTTACCTAAGTTTTCGGTAAGAAATTCTTTGTGTCAGTCCAGAGTTTGGAAGTTGGCGGTCTTACGTTTAGAACATGATTCAGGATTTGGGGAGTCCGATATTTTATTTGTGATAGGTGGCAGAAGAGCAGACGGATCGCCTGATGGTAAGCGATTGCCGCCGCCCATAGACACCTGCTACACCAGTGGAGTCACAAGTGCGCTGCTAACCTTTAAACCCCCCTTTTCTCCGGCCTCCAGTACCCTTACTCACGCAGCGAAACAGCAGAGTGCTGCTTCACGCCGGTTTTCTGTGTGGCAGTGGTATCACACCGGTCGAGCCGGCCCATTCAAACAGAATCGTGGCTCTCCATCATCATCATCATCATCATCATCTTAGCATTTTGTCCCGGTTGCGTCCCAAGCTGTCGCTTCGGAGCCCGGGGTCCGCTTTCCTACTTCTACTCCTCCACTTCGCGCGGTCTTGTGCATCCGTAGTGGTCAGTTTATTAGCACGCATGTCATCCCTTACGATGTCAAGCCACACCTTTTTAGGTCTACCCCTTCTGCCGGGACCCGGCGGTGGTGCCATGGCCAGACATTTGTTTCCCACGTAGCTGTCCGGTTTCCGCAAGACATGACCGTACCAACGTAGGCGACTCTCCAGTAGTTTGTCTGCTATGTCACGGACATGAAGGCTCCCACGTATGCGTGAGTTTCTAACGCGGTCTTTTCGCGTAACACATCCACCTCAGCATGTTCATCTCCGTGACATGCAACTCTTGCTTGTGTCGAAGAATTGTGGCTCTCCCACGGTCAATATAGTTATTCTCATTATAAGAGAAATGTAAATTTCTTATGAGAATAAATCATCTTAAACCTAGAGTTAACTTGAGCTATGTTCGAGTTTAAACATACTTTTTGCGCGACCCGGAAATCTTTAACCTTTAATACTTAAACCACTAAACCAACAGGGCGGTTTATGATATTTACTTAGCGATCCCATTCAAACAAAGCTGCAAGAGTTACATAGTTATTTTTAAGCAAAGTGGTTTATAAATTGAAATAAGCACAATCTTAACATGTTAGCCGTCGTCGCACACTTTACGACCAACATTAAAGCAAAACGAATTTATTATACGACCAACAGCAGGAGGTAAAATAGCCAGGGATGTGTTTGTACGAAAAAAATCGATTGACTCCATTTTTCGATTGTTCTATAGTCATTGCTAGCGCCGATTCGACGGGTAGGGCTAAAAGAAGCCGCGTGGGCTGATGCAATTCAAAGGTTTTAAATTAGTGTCTAGTGGTTTTTAGTGTGCAAGTTTGGTGTTTATTTGTGCAGTGAAGTGCCGCAAAGTGATCCTAATAATAAGAATCGTTGGATTGTATCGTTTTTAACACTGCTATTGTGTGTCGAGTGCGTTGTCTCGTGACAACTTGCTTGGACTTAATAGAGTCTTAAAACCCGCGATTGCTTTTAGAGTGATATCCGCTGAATCCGTAGGTCGATGAAACGCAAAACACCGGCGTTTTATTGAGTGACTGTGACTTTGACTGACTTCGACTGTTGACTACCTACTTATTCTCAATAAGTTACTTGACATTGGCGAATTATCTTCGGTTGTCCCGCTTAATAATGCCTAAAATCTAAAACATGATAATGGCAGGAGTAATTTACAGTCGAGAAGTTGATTGCCACAAATAAAATAAGAAGAAGAAGAAGTGCTAGCGCCGTCTAGAGGCAATACTCAATAAAACAGGCTCCCAGTCTGATTCTCGAAGGTAATCGTAAACGACTACCTTCGAGAATCAGACTGGGAGACGATGGAATAAAATATCAGAAATAATTTTATTCCTATATAACTAAATTCCTAATACCTTCTAGACCGTGAGATAGCGACGCTTCGGCATAAATGAGCCGCTGGACCGGAGTGATACCACGGCCTCAAAGAAAACCGGCGTATCTGTGCTGTGTTCCGCTGCATGAGTGAGGGTACCGGAGGCCTAATCCGGGGGAAAGGGGGGTTTAAAGGTTCGCAGGCACTTGTAACTCCACTGGTGTCGCGGGTGTCCATGGGCGGCGGCAATCGCTTACCTTAGTCACCATGGTAATCTGTCTGCACGTCTGCCACCTATGACATAAAAAAATAGAGTCCTAAAATCATTTCTCTTAAACCTTTCTTTTTGGTTTTGCCGAAGTCGGGTAAAAAGGAAAAGGTTCGTTGTTCGATTGGACGTATGTATTTTTTTTATGTATGTTCACCGATTTCTCCGCCAGTTATTGACCGATTTTCACAATCCTTTTTTTTTTTAAAACATGCTCCTTAATTTCTAGATTCAAAACACACTTCGGTAACACTTTTTTTCGAGTTTACTGTTAATATGAAATGTTATTTGAAGTGTAAAAATATTATTTTAGGATTTTTAAACCCCAAAGCAAAAACGACGGGGTGTTATAGGTTTGACGTGTCAGTGTGTGTGTGCGAACAATGAACCGATTTTCATTTTGTTTTTTTTTTTTTGATTGAAATATGAATAAGGGGGTAGTGTTCTTAGCTATGTTGGATAAAAATCGAGCCTTGGGATCGACAGCGGCCATCTCGATGGCCGCCGTCACAAAGATATGGATTGTATGTTTTAACACAACTGCCACAATATAGGTATGATATAAAAGGGCTTGAGTAGCAGAATATTATTTTATGAGGCATGCAATCCTTTGGGCTATGTCTGTGACCTTGGTTCTCCTGCGGATCTCATAATTTCTGATACGATCACGCTGGGAGACTTCATTGCTCTCTGGTTGACTTTGAGCCTCCTTAATCGGCACATTGTAAGCGGCCATGTCTGGGTTCCATATGTCATCACTGGCAACACTCACTTACAATAATGCACTCATATTTGCATTATTTACTTTAGAATAAATTGCAAAAAATTGCTATACCTACCAAAAAAAATCATATGCATTGACTAGTTACCTATCCTTATGAACTTCGTATCCATGACGTATATGTAGGCTTAGGAAATACTGAGGTTTTTTTTATTTTCTGTGATAGTTGGTAGACGAGCAGACGGTAGGTTGGTAGACGATGGTAAGCGATTGCCACCGCCCACCAGTAGACTCACAAGTGCGCTACCAACCTTTAAATCCCCCTTTCCCGCGGATTGAGACTCCGGTACCCCCACTCGCGCAGGGAATCACTGTTAAGACACTGTTTCACGCCGTTTTTCTGTGAGGCCGTGGTGTCACTCCGGTTGAGCCTACCTATAATATAAGTGTAAATAGAAGGTGATATTATGAGGGTTAAGTTTTTTCTTTTGTGGTAAAGAACCCTAAAAATCGTTAACATTTTATTATGGTAATATTAAAATATTCAGGTGGACTTGTTTTGTATTTTTATTTTAGGTAAAACCTGCAAACCTTCAAGAAAAGAGCGTCCCTTTTGAAAAGGCCGGCAACGCATCTGTGACTCTTTTGACGTGTCCGCTGTCCATGGGCGGCGGAAATCGCTTACTATCAGAAAATACGTCTGCTCGTCTGCCCCTTATATCATAAAAAAAGTAATCGATAAAATCGATCTGTTCAACAAACGATACTTTTTCCCATCCCTTGAAATGGTAGTAGTTATGTAGTTTGTTTGCTTAAATGGCGTGTTTAAAGCCTTAATGGTCGAAGAACGTGAAATTTATCACTTTTAAACTTTACGCGACTTGAAAAGAGTACGGATCTGAGGTACCTACCTATAATGTTTAAGGAAAATGTCACGAAAGACGAAATTACAAATCTTGGACAACCCGTTTAAATCTTGTTAAGTAGGAGCACAGTCTGGAAAAAAAATATGATTCCTAAAGTCCGATCACGGTTATTAGGCACGTGGCAAAATCCGGAACTAACGATTTTTCCTTTACAGGTGTCAGTGTTTTTGACATTTTACCCATACAAAAAAATATTGTACAGTGGCGGACAGGTCAAGCTATACAAAACTGTCAAATTTCCTCAATCGATTTCGAACTCGAATTGTGTAACAATATAATGTTTATAATCGAATGAAGAAATTTAACAGTTTTGTATAGCTTGATGTGTCCGCCACTGTACAGCGGCCCCGTGTCAATGTAACTAAAGTGCCTTCTAATCTTGGTCGGTCTGTAGAAGTCAGGAGTTTCTTCTGACAAGGTGATATCACTTGTGAAACTTCAAAAGCCCGCTCCACACATGGTGGCGCGCGAAAAAGCCGCAAGCGAACACGAAGTGTGGAGTGGATTCGCACGAAAGTCGCAGGACGAAGATACGATAAAACACTGCCATTTAAATTACATTTTTTTATCATCATCATCATTTCAGCCAATAAACGTCCACTGTTGGACATAGGCCTCCCTCAATGAGCTCCACGCAGATCGATCCTGTGCCGCCCGCATACAAGGGATTTCCGCGACCTTCACCAGATCGACGGTCCACCTTTATACAGACAGTCATTATTAGGTATGTTCAAATAGGAATATTTTAAACACAATAATAAATACTTTTTTTCTGGACTTAGTCAAGACAAGATTAAAGTCTGAAAAATCTTATGAATTTGTGTAACATCATTTAAATACAAATGCAAATAATTTTATTTTCTCATATTCATTCTCATACATGTTTTGAGATGCTCCAGTAAGTAATAAAATACTTGAGTTGGAGCTATCTCGCTCTTCCCATTATATTTCACTTAAATGAGTAAATAAAATCTAAAGCTACTAAAAATTGGCAAAAAATAATAATAAAGTTCTTATTTTTAACACTTCTTGAATTTAGGTTATAAACAAATTTAGTGTGGTGTGTGTTGTGTGTATGTGTGTGTTTGTGCGTGTGTGTGTGTGTGTATGTCATTTATCTATACTGATCATTTGGTAATTACGATATTTTAAAACGCTAAATAAATAACACAATAACTATTTCGCCATTGTTCTTTCAATGTTGATTGCATGAGAATTGCCCCTTTGATTCGAAGAATAAGATCTATGGTATAACGCTATTATATCATGTGATTCGTAGCGTTATATTTACTTAACTTATTATTCTCAAAATGATCGAATCAGGCCTTCAATTCTGTGGTATAAATACCAAATACCTACAGTAAGTTCACTTAATAACCGTATAAGAATTCCAACAGCCAATGTTTTACCGGTAATATCAAATTTTCGTGCAGTAAAATTAGAATAAAGCAAATTCCATGACTTTAATGCTTGTTATGAAAATATTCGGTTCGATCGTGCGATAGATCTTATCGTGTCGTACCATCACGCAATATTTCGCGGAGTGTACTTCCGTGAACGCAATCTGACATGGAATAAGTATAGAGCGCCACCAAAGGAGCACCGTGAAAACCGCGCTTCAGTCGCCATCAACATTCAAACTTTGAACTTTATGTCTATAAACACAAGGAATCTAAAACTTTAGTACCGTGTTTTGCCGCAGGACTTCGTTAGTGGCGTGGACTCTAATAAAATGATTTGGTTAGTCCTTGAAGGTTAAGGATATCTTGGAAACTGAAAGTGAAGTAATTTTTCCTAACTCAATTCAAAGACACGTCTTTGGTACGAGTATAACAGCTTTTTTTTTTTTTTGGTAACGAAGGGAAAATGCATTAGGCACCTTCCCGTCAGGTCGGGGGACCTGACGGGGTGTGTGGGACTCCCAGAAGTTTACCCACTAAAAACCCTCCGACGCTCGCTGTTGATTTATAGGCGAGGCCTACGGTGACTCAACAGTCCGTTTGACCTCGCTAACGGCCAACGTCTGCCAGACCAAATAGGCAGGTCGCCTCAGGGTTGTGCTATAATAGGACCCACTCCTTAACTTTAAAAATTCGCGCCCGCGTGCAGCGCGTCATTCTCCCCATGTGGTGTCTCATTATGGGACAGCCGGTGCCCCCGCACCTACCACCCGAGACCCTCCAGACAGGGGGGCGTTGTTGTGACGAGCTCCTCTTCTGGCGCGTCCGCCCCGTCCGCGACGAAGCCGGAGTGAGAGCGGATCTCGCTCCCTTTCCCGCTCTGCAGTCTCCTTCTGCAACATCACCTCCTCACAGAAGGAGGCGAGTATAACAGCTGACTTAATGTCTTATGTCCCCTAGGTGGGACAAAGGACGTCCACAGTCTTGAGCTTTGCGCTTTATTTCGCTCCAAGTTAGTCCTAGGGTCTTCGCTTCTGCAGTGATAGTCCGCCGCCAGGTTTGTTTAGGGCGGCCACGTTTCCGTTTTCATTGGGGGTTCCAGTCTAGGGCTTGGCTCGGTATGTGGTCCGGTTCCCTTCGGAGCGTGTGGCCGATTCAATTCCATTTGCGGCGTTTGATCTACTGGTCGATCGGAGTCTCACACGCAGCGATCCCACAGATCTAGGTTCGTGATTTTCTCGGGCCAGTATACCCCGATAATACGGCGAAGGCAGCGGTTTATGAAGACCTGGACCTGACCTGACCTTCCACGTCTCACATCCGTACAGCACTGTTTACTGAACATTCTTGAACAACTTAACTTTGATTATTTTACCAAAATAATTACTGGCCCGCTCTAACTTCGTTTCGGGACCTTAGTTCCTCTTTATACCAATAGATGGCGATATCGATACCTAGGTATCGATTACATTGCGACAGCGTTTTGTGTTTTCGGATTACCTATATGAGTCGTCGCTTTACGTAGGATATTGTATACATTATATATAGATAGATGAATCTATTTTGCAGTAGGTGGCAACATTACCTATACATCCACGGCGAGGCGGCATATGGCATTATAATTTCGACCCAGACAATTTTCTTGTTTTATACTTTTTAGAGCGCGTTTTTGTAGTCGGGTTTTAGTTATTAAACTTTATTTTTATTTAACTAATTTTGGAGTTGTGTTCATCATGTTCACATAATTTATTTATATTCCTTTTGGCTTCGCCTTAGTCGGGTAAAATGTAACAAAGCTCTTTCATTTAATACCCCATACCGCACCAGCAAGAAAAAACAAATATTTTATTTCTTCACTTTACGCCCCCTAGAGGGCGCTGTAGTCGGGTGAAAACTACTCTTATAGTCCTTTCAGTATCTGAAGGTGAATAGGACAGTTATATTTTGACATTAAAAGGGGGATGCTCCTTACCGATGTTTTTAAAAATCGATAATATTTTATATAGAAATCTGATTGACTTTTTAGTTGTTTGAGTTTATATCTTAATCAACAATTTATCTAAGAATTTGACCTATCTGGATATTGAATGCAATATGTGAATATTCTTAGAGGTACACACGCAATAATTCACAAATAATTGAATAATATGCATCTTATTCATCTGAAAAATAACAACTCTCGCTTGACGTGTCGGAACCACCTTCTTCAGCAAGAGAAATTACTAGTTACTAGCGACAACAATTGATTTTAATTTTTAGCAAGTAACCCAGATATATTTTAAATAATTTCAGGGCTCGAGTCTCTTGGCAAACACCTATACTTTGTATTTCCTTTCATTGTGTCCTATTTCCCTGGTTACGTATCTATTAATCCAATAAACTGTTAGTATGTATGTTTATTTGTTTTGTAATGTAGTAGTATGTTTAAGTATTTTTAGCTAGGTATATATTTTTTTAATATAATGAATGTATGTATATACCACATTCGTATTTATAAAATGTCTTTTTTTTCTCTCTCTTTTTCTGACTTGCACTGCCTTACCCCTTTTCTTAATTCGCTATACTTTTCTTCTACCCTGAGGTTGACTGGAAGAGATATCGCTATTAGCGATAAGACCGCCTACATTGTTTTGGTATAATAACTTAGGCTAAGATCTGTAAATTTTGTGCAATAAAGTGTATCTATCTATCTATCTATACTATTTATTTAATACTTATACTTAACTGTTTGGTCTGCATTTTCACTCGAATTTTGGATTACCGCCAAAAGTGGCCACTTTTGTCGTCAATCAATTTTTAGAGTACAAAAACAGACCCAACATTTATGCATGGTTATTAAATAAATAGTATAAGCGTTTGCTGAGATTTTCTAAATTGTATAAAATAGATCTGTTTTACTAGCTAAAAATTGAAATCAATTGGCGTCGCTAGTGTGCCCTATAT
The DNA here is from genome assembly GCA_019059595.1 of Marasmia exigua. Taxonomy (NCBI): domain Eukaryota; kingdom Metazoa; phylum Arthropoda; class Insecta; order Lepidoptera; family Crambidae; genus Marasmia; species Marasmia exigua. The sequence continues at coordinate 6,849,765 of CM032487.1, read as the reverse complement.
ACTCGCCTTAATGATTTTTACATCTTAATATTTTTATTTGTAGAAAGTTGGATGCTTGATTCATAACGTTTGGCTCACCTTCTTACGCTGAATGAGCTATTACTGCAAGCATCTTATTGGAAATCTACGCCACTACGAATAGTAATTCGCCCTTTGATAGAATCGGCCCTGAAGCTCTGATGCAGTTAGGCCGTCAAATCGGTTTATCCGAAGCGTACCGACGACTAACTCAATTTGTCTATGGTAAGGTCTATTCAATTACTTCATAGACTATTAGATGTTTATAGTTATTGAAGAGTCGTTCAACAACGCTGGGTAGGCACATAACCGATAATCGGTGACATGTTTTCTTAGAGGAATAATAGAACGTGCTGATAATAATTGCCGTGTGGTCCCCGGCAGAGTAGAATAGGCTACCCTCACTCTTACCGAGGTGTCGTAAAAGGCGACAAAGGTAAAGCTGCTGGCATGATCATCAGCACCCAGAGAAGGAAAACTCCGCATTTATTTCTAAACCCTTGCCGACCCGTCTGCCAAGCGTGGTGAGTATGGCAATTACCTCTCATGTGATTGAGGGAGGCCCGTGCCCCAGCAGTGGGGACTTAAATGGGCTGACGATGATGATGCTATATGGCGCCTGCCGTCTGACGCATTAAACTAGCAGTAGTTATAACTCACTCATCTGACGCAACCTTTTAATATGGCAACGGACTGAATCATGGTTACATGTACTTTCACCGCCGAGCTAATGGTAGAAATATGCACATGTAAATGAAATAAATACGCACATGCCATGCTTGTGTGAATGAAATAAATGCCTTGTTTGTATTTTCAGAGTAGAATCGAACCCATGACATTTGGCGTATAAAGTAGTGTTACTACGAGTACCCACAGATTACTAGGTATATATGTAGCTACAACTACCTATGCGTCATCGGGCCAGTCATCATTATGATAGAAACCTGCTAGCTAAAAAAATAAAAAGATCCCGATTAAATGAGAACCTCCTCCTTATTTTGAAGTCGGTCATTAAAACAAAAACAAACAAACAAACAGTACACAAATTTTGAATATTTACGCAAGTAAATTTGATTCGCTGACGTTATTCATAATTTGTCCTATCAAAAGGACAAACGTACTCGTACATTTTGTTTAACCTGAGCTTAACGTTCATTTCAACCCCTGCTTACATTTTCCTTTTAGGGTTCTGCAATAAAAATGCCCGACAGCAACATCCACACCAAAATAATCAGTCTGTCTCGCTCTTCCTATTATTTTTTGTCATGGGTGGCAAATCACTAACCGCTTTTGTTAAAAATACACGTGCCAATTACCGGTGACCCAGCCCGTAACAGACCTGTGGAAAGAAAGAAAGAAAGAAAAAACATTTATTTGACACAAAAGATATTACAATTCAAACTTAAAATAACCAAACAACTAAAATTAAAATAGTGTGCCAAATAGGCTTCCACTCAGCATGTGCCGTGGTGATAGTTATCGCCACGACGCTGGTTTTCAGTGGTCACCATGGTAGAGGAGAGCGAGGCTCTGGCAAGAGGTGACGGCCATGCAACCAAAGTTTCAAAGTTGTGGGATCATGAGTATCCTTCTTTGCTGTATCCACCAAAGGAAGCGCTCCCTCCAGTTCATGGATTGCCATGGCAGACCTGTGTTTTCATTTTACCAACATTATTTAGGCTTACCACCCATATGCACAATAAGCTGACAACCCGAAATTGGATTTGTCATGTTGTAAGTTAGTTTTATTGTTGTGGCACTCAAAGAGATAGTTTACTTATAAGAACAGTCGCGATTTGACCCTTTGGGCCGGTGGCCGTGTATAATTGTCCAAGTGACAGGTCAATTTATCCCGAATGAAATCCCGAATCCTGGATCATGGTCCAACTAAACCCAGGCTCCGAAATGACCGGTTTGGGTGCAACAGGGAATTCATCGTCAGCCCATTTAAGTCCCCACTGCTGGGGCACGGGTCTCCCTCAATCACATGAGGGGTAATTGCCATACTCACCACGCTTGGCAGACGGGTTGGCGAGGGTTTTGATATAAATGCAGAGTTTTCCTTCTCTGGGTGCAGATGATCATGCCAGCAGCTTTACCTTAGTCGCCTTTTACGACACCTCGGTAAGAGTGAGGGTGGCCTATTCTACTCTGCCGGGGACCACACGGCAACAGGGACCTACTATTGAATACTTTATAGAACCAAATAATAAAAACTCAATTCGAACTTGCCTGTTTTTAAAACTGGAACTAATTTACATATTATTATTGGATCAGGAGACAAAACGATCTGCCTTTTGGACTTTTGCCAGGCCGAATACAGTTGCATTCCAAGCGATTGTCAACCTTATTGTCTTACAGAACAAAACCGGGGTGGTTCTACAAGTATATTAGTTTCATTATTGCAAATTTCGGTAGTAACACATATCAAAGATTTAAGTCTTTTGGAAGGACACCAAAAACATGTGTCCAAATGTTACATTATAGAAAGTGTTTGGCTACTCTTACCGAACTATAAGGAGTTGATTATTTTTTTATGTAATAGGTGACAGACGAGCAGACGTATCGCCTAATGGTTAGCGATTGCCGCCACCCATAGACAACACACAAGTGCGCTGTCAATCTTTAAACCCTCCTTTCCCCCGGATTGGGCCTCACTCACGCAGCGATACACAGCACAGTGCTGCTTCAAGCCGGCTCATTCATGCCGAAGCGTGGCTCTCCCACGGTCTATATCGTAACGTAATCGTAACGTACCTAGGCCATAGCTAATAATTTCAGCCAATAGACGTCCACTGCTAGACAAAGCCCTCCCCCAAGGTTTTCACATAGATCGGTCCTGTGCCGCCCGTATCCAAGGGATTCCCGCGACCTTTACCTCGTCGGTCCACTTTGTGGGGGCCTGCCACGGCTGCGACTTCCTGTACGTGGCCTCCAATCGATGATCTTTCCGCCCCAACGGCCGTCTCTTCTCCTTGCTATGTCCCCTGCCCATTGCCACTCGAGATATGCAATCCTTTGGGCTATGTCTGCCGTATGAAGCCATAGCCTTTTAATTCCAAGTAAGGGAGAAGATATTAATGCTTAAAAAAGATAAAGGAAGCTCTTCAGTTTTCAAACAAATTGCTTACGATACTCATACGCTATGGAAAATGCTATGCTCGGAGTATCTCTGAAGGACCGCATCAGAAATGATGTAATCCGACAGAGAACCAGAGTCACCGACATAGCCCACCGAATTAGCAAACTGAAGTGGCAGTGGGCTGGTCATATTAGCCGCAGAACTGACAGCCGTTGGAGCCGTAAAGTCCTTGAGTGGAGACCGCGACTCGGTAAGCGTAGTGTAGGGCGCCCTGCGACAAGATGGGATGATGACATTCGAAGGCTGGCTGGTGTGGGCTGGATGAGAGTGGCCGTAAACCGGGAGCAGTGGCGTGCATTAGGGGAGACCTATGTCCAGCAGTGAACGAGTGTGGGTTGCTGATGATGATGATGATTATGATGACTCATACGCTGCTATTTTTCGAAAACTTCTAGCCCTTCAGAGACTTTATCATGAGTTTGAAATACTATCCTCGCTCTCCAAAACTATTGCTCTGTCTCTTTCACATGCACCACAATGAAAGGGACAAAGCGAGTTTTCGATAGCGAGCTTTTCAAACTTATAGTAAGGGTACCTACTGATAGCAATACCTAGCTTACTCTTGCGTTCGCTTAGGGTTGTCACTTTTGAGCAAGCGGGCAACGTATAAGCAGGTAGGTAGGTAGGTCATCAGGGAACGCACAAAAGTGATAGAAGTAGGGTACCGAGCCGCAAAACTAAAATGGGCGTGGGCCGGTCATGTGTGCAGGAGTGATGAAAGGTGGAGCAAGGAAGTCCTTGAATGGAGACCAAGAGATGTTGAATGGAGACCAAGGAAAGAGAAGTGTTGGCGGAAAAACTGCCAGATGGTCCGATGACATCAAGGCTCAAGCTGGAGTAGCGTGGTCCAGGAAAACCGACGACAGAAGAAAGTGGAGAGAAATTGGCATATGCTCTGCAGTGGGTAAACACTTGCTGCTGAAGAAGACGGAAGAGAAGCAGGTACAAAAGATTGAATGCGCGCAATCACAATCAGTTTGATGTAAATTATCCTTAATTCCATAGAGTTTGCTGTTCTCATTTTCAAGTGTCTCCCATACTTTTTTACCGGTTATCTTTGTCATAAAATACGTACCTCTTCAATTTGGCGGGAGTCCTACTTAACTTCTATGGCGACATAATAAAAAATAAGACCCCATAAACCGAGGTCAGCAGACGTTTAAACTTCACTGATTTACGATCTTATTGTGTAAGTAGTAAAATAGAAATTAATACGTTTAATGTGCCATCATTAACGGGATGCTGACGTTTGAAGTCGTTAAGTATTTTTTTTATATTTTATTATTGGAATATACTTTATAAAATGACTCCCCTACTGTGCGCATTTAAAAACAGACTTTTAATTTCAAAGTTGACCCCGTTTGGGTATAGATATGGCCGTTAAGGCGACGGGTAGCCCTAACTAGCGACACCATTCGGTTTTAATTGTCAGCTACTAAACCGGATCTATTTTAAACAATTTCAGGGTTACAACCTCTCGGCAAACACTTATACTATTTATTAATTAACCATGCACAAATGCGGACCCAACATTTGCCATCAGGTAACAAGCTTGCTCCTTTGCCTCGCTGTCTCAGAAAAAATGTAAAAATAAAGAAGGTAAGACATAAAATAAAAATGGTTTATATCACAAAATAAAGAAAAAAATCGGATGATATTATTACGGGATTCCCCGTAAAAGATAAAATAAAGCGTTACCAGCTTAGCAGATCATACATCCTTAAATTTGTCAATAAAATAAAATAATATTACCAGCGATAAGACCGCCGAAATTGCTACAAAGTATATGCATCTATCCGGCACCTACCAATTTGTAGCTTTCGGTGTTGAAACACTGGGCCCGTGGGGTTCCGACGATCTCTCATTCTTCCGTGACTTAGTTAAAAGTTTAGTCGAAGTCACGGGAGAGCCAAAGCCTGGCGGCTACTTCGCCCAGCTGTAATGCTGCCAGCATTTTGGAGGCACTCCCACAGGGCCCTACTTTGTTTTAATTTTTGTTTTTACTTGCTTTTAGCTTAGCTTTAGGTCTCATCTATATTGTTTTAATTTTCTGAAGTGTTACTTCTTTTGTTCAATATAATTTAATAAAATTTCAAATTAAAAAAAAAACCCCTGACGGCGGCCATCTTGGATTTGAAATTTGTCACAATAAATATATTCTGCTACTCAAGCCCTTTTTTATGATACCCATATTGTTGGGGTTGTGTTAAAACATACAATCCATATCTTTGTGACGGCGGCCATCTTGAATCGATTTTTATCCAACATAGCTAAGGAAACTCCTCGCTTATTCATATTTCAAAAACAAAATCGGTTAATTTGTTCGAGAGCTACGATGCCATAGACACACACACACAGACACGTCAAACTTATAAAACCCCGTCGTTTTTGCGTCGGGGGTTAAATGTTCAAGTTGAATCTCAGTTCAAGATGACGTGTAAGTATTTTTCCGAAGCTATAACTACCAGAGTAATATACTTACTTACTTACTTAGAGTATTATTATTACTGCCTCGGTGGCGCAGTGGTTACTAGGTCGCACTTTTAAGCGCCGGCTGTGCAATACATCTCGGTTTCGATCTCCGGGCCAAAAATTTGTACCTAAGTTTTCGTCAAGAAATTCTTAGGGCCGAGTTCACCAACTTTTCAAGCAACGGTAATCACGCTTAAACCATGCAAGCACCAATAGCAAGCGCGGTTAAAGTGTGATTAGTGTTGTTTTAAATTTGGTGAACTGGGCCCTTAGTGTCAGCCCGGAGTCTGGAAGTTGGCGGTCTTGTACAGCCGTGCTTCGGAAAGCACGTTGAGCCGCAGTGGTTTGTGGGTCGCACATTAAAGTTACGGCTCCACAAGAGGTCCTGGGTTCGATCCACGGATCTTACCAAAAATTTGTACGTAAGCATTCGGCAAGAAATTCTTAGTGTTTGCCCGGAGTCTGGAAGTTGGCGGTCTTGTACACCCGTGCTTCGGAAAGCACGTTGAGGCATTGGTCCTGCGCCCGATCCCTCTCCGGTCGTGTCACACTGGTGTCCCATCGGAAGATGTGGGTAAGTTAATAGAGAGTGCAATTGTGTTTGTGCACACACTTCAGCGCCATAATATATCCTGCGTACGTGGCTAATCTTTGATATTGGCCGCCATAGCCGTAATCGTACCTTACTCTATGCAGTAATCTTTTGTTATGACCTAATTTTTGGATAATGCCGTATTTCTGAAAACGTTAAAATAAATACGAGTTGGCGTGAACTGCCTACTGTTTGTGAAAAAACCTGAAAATAAATTGTTTCAAGTGGACATATTTAAAAGCGAGAGCTTTTTATTAACACTTGCGAAATTATTTCACATGTCGCACTACGTTTCAGCCACTTGTGATTTATTTCATAGTAATTTAAATATTTCAGTTGAAAAAACAATGAGGCTAATGAAAGCGGTGGTGTTATTTATGGAAAAGAGAACAGGCCAGTTGAAGCGAGCAAAAATATAATTAATGTAGTAAATTTTTTCCTATATTATCAAATAACCTTGACTGTATTTCTTTTTGTTATAAATAGATTCGTAAATCGCGAAAAATCGCGATAAATCGCGAAAAACCAGGTGTCACTTGACCTTTATTATTATTATTTTATTTTTTAATTAGAATAGCCAGACATTGCTGTGCCGTGTGGCAGAGTAGAATAGGCCACCCTCACTCTTACCGAGGTGTCGTAAAAGGTGACTAAGGTAATGCTGCTGGCATGATCATCAGCACCCAGAGAAGAAAAACTCTGCATTTATATCAAAACCCTCGCCAACCCGTCTGCCAAGCGTGGTGAATATGGCAATTACCCCTCATGTGATTGAGGGAGGCTCGTGCCCCAGCAGTGGCGACTCAAATGGGCTGATGATGATGATGATGATAAGTAGATTATTGTTTGCAACATATTCTTAAGGATTTTATTTCTTAGCTACTATTAAGATCTATTTTAAACAATTTCGGGGTTACAACCTCTCGGCAAACACTTACACTATTTATTAAACTACCATGCACAAATGTTGGGTCAGTTTTTGTACGCCAATAATAGATTCGCGAAATATTGATTCACGCCAAAAGTGGCCACTTTTGGCGTGAATCAATATTTCGCGTACGCGTTGGACTCAACATTTTTGCATGGTTATTTAATAAATAGTTTAAGTGTTTGCCGAGAGGTTGTAACCCTGAAATAGTTTAAAATATATCCGGTTTAGTAGCTAAAAATTAAATCGATTGGCGTCGCTAGTGTGCCCTACCCGTCACCTTAATGTGACACCGCTACGATACTAGACTAATAAGTGTTAAATATTTCACAATATCACATACATTGACCTGACTCCGAGATAGGTAGCTCGAGCACCTGTGTTACGGATATCAGATCCAACAGCGGATTCCCATATAATACATTTTCTTTTGTAAATACATACTTATAATTCAAATAATAGAAAACACCCAGACCAATACAAACAAACAGATTTGTACTGTGCGGGGATCGAACCCGCAACCCTTGCACCAGAGGCAGCGTTTACTACCACTGATCCAAACGGGTCGTCAAATCGTGTCGGTTTTATATTGATTGCGAATAAGAGGCAGTTTTTTTAAACACTTCAATTAATACTTTAAGGTGACGGGTAGGGCACACTAACGACGCCAATCGATTTTAATTTTTAGCTACTAAACCGGATCAATTTCAAACAATTTCGGGGTTACAAACTCTCGGCAAACACCGAACCCGCAACCCTTGAACCAGAGGCAGTGTTTACTAGTGTCACTCTGACATCACTATCACTGATCCGAACGGGTCGTCAAAATTTTACATGGTTTTATATTGATTGTGGCGAATAAGAGACAGTTTTTTTGAAAACACTTCAATTAATACTTTAAGGAACGTATCAACAATATTTAGAGACGAACTTATGTGATTACTTCCAAGTAACAATAAGTTTCATAAATTGTCTAAAATAACCATTTTTGCTGGTCGAGGCAGTGTTGCCTTAAATTAATAACTTACTTTTTTTTATGATATAGGTGGCAGACGAGCAGACGGATCACCTGATGGTAAGCGATTACCGCCGCCCATGGACGCCTGCAACACCAGTGGTGTCACAAGTGCGCTGCTTACCTTTTCACCCCCCTTCCCCTGGATTGGGCCTCCGGTACCCTCACTCACGCAGCGCATGCACTGCTTCACGCCGGTTTTCTGTGAGGACGTGGTATTACTCCGGTCGAGCCGGCCCATTCATACCGAAGCGTTTCATCTACTTAAAAATTCATCGCGCGTTCAGGCGGGATTTGAACCTAAGTACACCTTCCACGTTCCGGGTGGGCGTTCAATAGTTTAATTTGTAGAATAGCTTGACCTTAGGCCGTCTGCACTCAAAGCAGACCCATAAGTATGTATTTAATTTTAGTGCTTTATAATAAGAAGCAAAGATATCTTTACTTGAACCAGAACTATAATTGATTCGATAAAAAAAACCGGTTTGAAGACCGTGAGATATTAATTCTCTTTGGTTTTAATAAACACCTTTTATTTGAATAAAAAGAACAAGAGCCAATCGTAAGGTAACTGGAAATGTAAAAACGGTGCACACCCATCATTTTTAAAATCACAATAAAAAAAGGAAAATGCATGGAAATTGGAATTTGAACCTTATGTACTTTTTCATAATACTGTGTCACTATACTATTAAAAAAATATCAATGGCGTATAAATTTTAAGTTGTCAATAGATCCGTCAAACAAAAAAAGCATTATGTTTTTTCTTGTACTCCATGTACGTCATACATACAATTTTCCTAATAAATAAGCTTACTAGGTAAAGATTTTTCTATGCATCTTTATTTGGATATGAGAAGCAAAAAGGGCGAAAATTGTATAACCGATACTTTCTTGTACAGGAATTCTTAACGCCATGCTTAAAAGTCCAACTTTTTGGAAAACGATCGTAAGTCAGATCTTTTTCTCATTGTAATTTAAAATTTATTTCGTTACATTAAGGTGGGTTTTAGTTTGTGTCAATTGAGTCCATTGAGTATTTTTTCGAGTTGATGTTGAATGAGCAGGCGCCGCCAACCTGTTTGTGCAGTGGCGGTTTCTTTTTTTGCTTTTAGGGTTCCTTTAAACTGACTTAAAACTGACGGTCAAGGTTGTGCATTTCTGAAGTTAATTGCATATTAACATATTTGTTAAGTACTTTTCAAGACAGATGCGCTGTTGGTCTAGTGGTTTAAGTACCGGGTAGTGATCTCGGGGTCCTGGGTTCGATTCCCGGGTCGAGCTAAAAGTATGTTTCGAATTTGTCGGACATAGCTCGGGTTTGTGATCACCAATCGGCATTTGGCAAGCGTGGTGATTAAGTCTAATCCCATCATAGTAGTGATTACTTGATTTCTATGATGGAGACCTTTAGCGTGCAGTGGGACAGTTTATCGGCTGATTAAAATAAATGCTATATCTTTATCTGCCTCCAGGTTGTCTGCAAGTAATCTCTATCTGCTACAAGGACATTTTTACTTCATTGCTATTTTAGTTTATAGGCTGATACTTTACTTTTCAAGTAAAGTTTATGAGGACGGGCACAAGTACTAAGGTTAACTGGTATACGAAGTAAGAGATCAGCATTAGATCTCCGGAACATCTGACGGCCTTTTGGGATTGAAAACGCTCTTCTTTTGAAGGTCCGTAAATCATGACAATACTGACTGTAATAACTTACAAGTTTTGTTAATTAAATTATACTTAATCCTACTTAATCTTAAAATATTACAAACATTGTCATGTATGACAACACCGTTTGCGCGCCATCTGGCGGGCTAGATATGGATATGGTCTATGATACTTGGTATTACACATATGTATCAAATTGTGTATTAATCAAATAAATAATGTTTCTGTTTATGTTTCTAGCTAAACCGATCTACAAACTGACGTACAGTCAGCAAACGTAACGGTTTAATCAGTTAGCTGGCAAAATCGCTTGCACTTACGGATGTGATTTTACATTAATTGATTATTGTTTTATAATAAAAGATTTTTATTAATCGATTCAAGTACCTCAAATAATCGATTTTTACTAATCGATTTTTTTAAATTATTTTTTTTTCTGATTGATTTTTATCGTGGAAAAAGTAATCACGATAAAAATATTTCTTATTCAATATTAAATAATTTCGTAGAGAACTAATTTAAGACTTGGCAACACAATACTGCTGTGCATACACAATTCAACAGCTATTTGATGACATGGTGTTTGATGCTACTGGAGCAGGGCACCACTCTCATACAAAGACTGTCAAAAATAATGTCTTTAGTATGGCTGCGTCGTTGGTTTCAATTAGTGCCACAACTAATGAAATAAAATTTAAAGTTGTGGTATTTCATCCCATAGGAGTGCGTTCACGTTTGGTGTTTTTTTCTGCGTGAATGTAGCGCTAAAAACGCGGGACAAGTAAAAATAAACCAAGAGTCACGCTGCAGTCGCTCTAAAGTGATGGGCGCCGTATTTGTAGAGCAGTTGAACTACTAAATTAAAGTTTTGCAAAAAAACGATACTATTAAAATCTATTTATACACTGTTTTCAAAAAATCGATAAATCACATAATCGATTATTTAAGTAAAAAGTCACATCCCTACTTGCACTGCGCTACGAGTGAGCGCAGGAATGTGTACATTAAGGACCTTATTCATAAATGTTTGTTAAACCTTTGTAAGCTGGAATGGTAAATTATACTATTTATAAAAAGTTAAATCCTACAGACAGTGGCAACGCTTACAGGTAATCCGAAAACACGAAACGCTTGCGTGTTGTAATCGACCTAGCGCCATCTATTGGTATAAAGTGGAACTATAGTCTCAAAACGAAGGGAGGGCGGGAAGGAAAGCCGTTTTGCAGCCGGTACTGTAGACCGAAACATCCTGCATCTATCAGTTCTTTTAAGTGACAGGTGGCATACGAGCTGACGGATCCCCCTGTAGTAAGCGATTGCCATTGCTCACAGGAGTGACCGCTGTCCGTGGTTGCGGAACACCAGGTGGAGTCACAATTGACAGCGACATTAAAATTTTCCTTCCTCCCCGAATCGGGCCTCCGGGACACTCACTCACTCGGCCAAACATAGCGTAGACACTGATTTATCTCATTTGTCTGTGAGGCCGTGGAATCACCCCGGCCAAACCGGCCCATTCAAGCCGAAGTACGAAACCCTCTCAGTCAAGTCTGACTCGCACTTGGCCGCCTTTTTATTCTTTTTCGAACCTCTGTTTTGTTTCATCGCCGGTTTATTTCATGTTTTAATGATACCGAAATGTCGTTTAATCACATCATTTAATCAAGATCCGGACGTGGGCATATTAATTTAGGACTAACGAGCTTGGTGATAAATCTATGTGTTGATTGGGTACTTTGGGTTTGGACAGGGAAGGACCACACTGGTATGACAGGGTTAGGCCGACAGGGTATACACAGACGACGATATAGAAAGAAAGAAAGAAAATATTTATTATTATAGACATCACAACACAGAACATACAGCAATTATAAACAGAGCACAATTTGGCACAAACAGAAAACAAAACATAAAACAATTAAAAATACATAAAAATAAAACAAAAGGAAAAAAAAAACAAAACTATATTCAATCATGTCCAGACAGAGCCAAATGAATATTATGTAGTGTTATGACGTCTAGTATAAATGGCCCTCACTCAGCTTATGTCACAGCCCAGACAAAGGCCATGACGCTGGTTTTCAGTGTGACCAGCTGAATGAGTGCCACGGACGCTTGTCTAGTGTATTTTGTGTACCTAACGTTTATAGTTATGACTGCAGTTAGCACTGCCATTTTATTTAGTCCCGATTCGACCATGGAACTAGAAATGGAATGTGCCATTAGTTAATATTTTTTGTAGCACTGTTTTGCAATTTATTCTTAAGTAAAAAACACACTTCAAAATTCATCTTGTCTTAGCGATTACCTGTTCAGAAACACCGCCGATGGCAGCTGGTTCCACAGTTTAAACCGAGCTTAGCGGTAGTTCTAAATCTGGGTCTACATTATTTCGTAATTATGCTGAGGACTCAATTAGCGCGGATATTTTTATGTCGAAACTTTTAATTGCGGTTTAAGTTAGAGTTTAAAATTGCACCTCACTTAAGCCGGTAGATTAGACTAGCTGAAAGTTTCAATGCGAGAACGATTTTTTGGCCGAAAAATTACATTTACGGGTTGATATTTTTAACAGAAACAGTATATTGGCTCTCCTCAACCTGATGGTAAGCAGGAGCAGAGCCCAAGTTGCAATTAAAACGGACATTGTACCAACGTATATTGGTCCGCACCACAATATTGCCACACTAGTGGCCCGCCCTCATTTCGTTTCGGCATATTAGTTCCACTTTATACCAATAGATGGCGGTAGGTATTGATTACATCGCGCAAGCATTTCGTGTTTTCGGATCACGTATAAGCGTTGCAGCAGTCTGTAGGATTTACCTCTTTATTAATAGTATATTATATAATTACATTACCTGTTAAATGTAAGTACTTATCTTCCATCTTTCTCGTCTCTGTCATTCGTCATAAAATCATGCTGCATGAAAAAGAGGATTTTCATACATGTCATTTCTCACTCAAACTATCCATCCATTTCCTTTTTGGCCGTTCTCAGTTTCTCCACCCACTCTTCTTAATTTTACTCTCATCTTTGACTGGCCTGTCCGCCGCACCAACGGTCGATTCTCAAAGATCTAAAAATAGAGGATACTCAGCGCTTGTCCGCCACCTGTTTGCGACATATCGTGCAATATTTTGGACACATTGCGCGAAGGAGTGGGGACAATTTAGAGCGCTTGATTGATTGTGACAGGGAAAGTGGAAGGGAGAAGACTGAGAGGCCGTAGTCCTCAGCGATGGACAGACCAGATAGCGAAACAGCTCGAGATCCCGATAAATTCTGCCCTGCACCCAGCGGCGGAGCGCAACCGATGGCGACAGCTGGTCGACAAAATCGGAAGGACTCACGGTCCTCAGCAGTGAGGGAATCGACCGAAGATAGATATTCATAGGTCCTAACTGAAAGTCAGCGCTTCAGCGGCCCCAAATCATAAGTATGCTGAGTTTGACCTATATTTGTGTCACGATTTTTTTCTTTCTTTCTAAATACCAATATAGGTAAACCGTACTACATGCCGTAACCTAGGATTCCATCCGTACCATCTGGATGGATAGCGATCGCCACCGAGCGCTTTACCCGACATTTCCTGCCACGAACCTCATTTGGGCGGAAAAGGTCCTCGAGTGGAGGCCACGTACAGGAAGTCGTAGCCGTGGCAGGCCCCCCACAAGGTAGACCGACGATCTGGTGAAGATCGCGGGAATCCATTGGATGCGGGCGGCACAGGACCAATCTTTGTGGACGTCTATTGGCTGATGATGATGATGACCGCGTCATTGCGGACGAGCTTACCTTCCTATAAAGCCGGCAACGAATCTGCACTCCTTTTGGCATAGTTGATGTCCTCATGGACGGCGGCGGCGGTGATCGCTTACCATCAAGTGACCCGCTTCCTTGTTTGCCTCCCTATCATATAAAAAATACCAATAAATGCCGTTACCGTTTACCATCAGAAGGGCCGCAAGGTCGTCTGCCTATTTTAAGAAATAAAAAATATCTATTTAAGGTGACTCGTAGGCCACACTAGCGACTTTAATTTAATTAAATTATTAGCTACTAAACCGGATATCTTTGTAATAATTTAGAAGCTGAAGTCTCTTGGAAAACACTTATACTATTTATGTAATACTTATACCTAACCTTTGGGTCTGATTTTGTATTCGAAATTTGAATTACCTACCGCCAAAAACGGCCACTTATCGCGTTAATCCTAATTTCGAGTGCAAAAACAGATCAAAACACTTTTTGATCTGTTTTTGCACTCAAAATTTGGACATTTTGGACATTGTGCACTACTGTGGACAATTGTTAGATAAATATTATAAATGTTTGCTTAGACACACCCGCTCCGAAATTGTTTAAAATAGATCCGGTATAGTAACTAACAGTTTAAATCGATGGGTGGAGCTAGTTAGGGCTACCCGTCGCATAAAGACGTTCAACTTACTGTAGCCAACACTTTTCTTGCGATTACCCTCAATAAAATCCTCTCTCCTTCTTATGGCAACGATTTTGTATTATTAAATGTTGAAGATTCAAGTCCCTTCGGTTTTTAACGATTCCAATACGAACCCTTGGGCCGCTTTGCATTCCTGATATGACATGATATGTCGTAAGAAAATTCTTTCGATTTTTGCGTATGTGCTCCACTCATAGCTTGAAAATGGTATGTGAGAAAAAAAAACAGTATTTAAACTGAACGGCCACTCACTTGCCTCAACAAGAAAATGTCCATTATGGGACTGAGCGAATGTGTAACGAGGCACATAAAACCCCTATACAAGTAGTTCCCGAATGCGGACCACTGATGCGCAAACGGATAGCATACATGTAGTGTGGCGGACAGAAAAGGAGACAGCGGTAAGGGGGGTAAAATAAATATATTACCAAAATAGCGGCTTCAGCCTCACAGGCCGCGCGCGCAGTTTCCTCCTCAGCAGCAGCTAGTACTTCCAGTTTACGAGCGGCTATTTCGGCCGCCACTAACCACGCTTGCTATTATATTAGCAAGGAGCGTACCCCCAACGTCCTCGACTGGAGGAATCGGTGCCCTGCCACGAAATTCATATAATTTTGAATTTGAAAATTTGCGCTGATGGCGCCTACATGGCGAACTCCGCGCTTCGAAGGACCAAACGATGTGGCGGACAGAAAAGGAGACACCGGTAAGGGGGATAAAATAAATATATTACCAAAATAAAATTATAGAAAAATACAGAAAATTGACTTATGATAGGCCTAAACGTCAGAAGTAGAAGGAACGTCAAAGAAATACATTTTATATTTTATAAAGGGCGCCTAAGCGGCGAGGAGGTCTGTCCTCGACATGTAGGAAAGCACATCACTAAGCCCCGATGGAACTAACTGGAAGAGGCTAGTGCACGAAGCTTCCAGAAACCTTCTAGGACACGACCTTCAGATTTTTTTAGTTTTTATTTTTATTTTTTCTTTATTTGGTACACATTACAGAGTTACAACAATACATGATTACTCAAAACAAAACATAGAAAATAATGGTAGGTTGCAACACCAAAAATATGTGTACCCAACATAACAATCATACAAGAGAACTATCGTGTAAATATTAACAAGTTTTACTGCTTTATATATATATATATATATATATATATATATATATATATATATATATATATATATATATATATATATATATATATATATATAATATCAATTAATAATATCGTTAAGATATATATAGAATACCTGAGTGAATTGAAGATACCAATGATACAAGCCCCAATGAAGCTAGGGATCTTAGTCCCAAAACAATTAATACCTACACTTTCTGAAAAGTGCAGGGTTTGGGACTGATTTTTGTAGCATAGCGATCATAATAGATCAAAAGACGCAGTGATACTGGTTTGATTAAAACCTACATGGCCGTCCGTTTAGATTTTTTTGTTTTTATCCGATAGGTGGCAGACAAGCATACGTATCACCTGATGGTAAGCAATTGCCGCCCAAAAACCCTCGTCACACCAGTGGAATCACAAGTGAACTGCAACCTTTAAATACCCCATTCCCCCGGATTGGGCTTCCGGCACCCTCACTGAAGCAGCGAAATACAGTAAAGACCCTGCTTGACGCCGGTTCTCTGTGAGGCTCTGGTATCACTGGTCGAGCCCACCTATATGTACATGCCAAAGCGTGGCACTCCCACGGAAAAATTAAAAGACTGTCTCAAGCACTAGTATGTAAATCATCATCATCATCATCAGCCCATTTAAGTCCCCACTGCTGGGGCACGGGCCTCCCTCAATCACATGAGGGGTAATTGCCATACTCACCACGCTTGGCAAACGGGTTGGCGAGGGTTTTGATATAAATGCAGAGTTTTCCTTCTCTGGGTGCTGATGATCATGCCAGCAGCTTTACCTTAGTCGCCTTTTACGACACCTCGGTAAGAGTGATGCTGGCCTATTCTACTCTGCCGGGGACCACACGGCAATGTAAATAGTGTAAAATATGTAGTATGTCAATATTTTACACAATTTTTTTAATAATAATAATATTGGACAACATCACATACATTGATCCGACTCCGAGATAGTAGCTCAAGCACCTGTGTTACGGATATCAGAATCAACAGTGGGATTAGGTACAAATATATACCTACATATAATACTTTTCTTTTGTCAATACATACTTATAATATAAAGAAAACACCCAGACCAATACATACAGACATGTTCATGCACACAAATGTTTGTACAATGCGGGGATCGAACTCGCAACCCTTGGACCAAAGGCAGCGTTCACTACCACTGTTCCAAACGGGTCGTCATTTCCAAGTAATAGAACTAAAATAAAGAAGGATTGAACTGAACCGATAAACCCTGTTAAATCTTTAACAATGTCTAATCCGTGCCACAAAATCGCAGACACAAATAAATAAAAAACAACCGAAGCGATTTTTAGGAGTCCGTAATAGAAAAGAAAAAACGAAAGCTATATAAGATCAGTTTTTTATCTGTCTATATTACTCAGTTGCATAAAAGTAAAGTAAAGTATCAGCCTATACACTGTCCCGCTGCAGGGCAAAGGCCTCCACCTTAGAAATCAAGTCTTCGCTATGATGGGTTAGGCTTAATGACCACGCTTGCCTAATGAGGATTGGCGAAACATACTTTTTGCTCGGCCCAGGAATCGAACTCAGGATCCCGAGATCATGCCCCGGTAAAGTAATTCTACTTAAACCACTACACCAACAGGGCAAGTTGCAGAAACGGCCTTTACAATGGTATTTAGATAAATCAAATTGCCTTTACTAGATTACAAAGGAACTTTAATTATCCGAAAATACATATATGAATGATTGAATATTACTATTATTGTACTCAAAATAGGGTATGAAAACTTAAAATCAGGTATTTTTTTTTATATGATAGGTGGCGGACGACCAGACGGATCACCTGATGGTAAGCGATTGCCGCTGCCCATGGACAACCGCATCACCAGTGGAGTCACAAGTGCTCTACCGACGTTAAAACCCCCCTTTCCCCCGGATTGGGCCTCCGGTACCCCTCACTCACGCAGCGAAACACAGCACAATGCTGCTTCACGTCGATCTGTGAGGCCGTGGTATCACTCCGGTCGAGCCGGTCCATTCATGCCGAAGCGTGGCTCTTCCACGTTAAACGTAGGTATTACAGGTACTACCTAACCTAACTAAAAGGTATTACCTTACCTACCAAGTGAACCTTTGAGTTAACGACAGTTGATGAAGGTGTAGGGCGGTGTGGACTCAGGTGCATCTACCTCTACAAGTGGCCCTGTGATCAGTTCTGTCCTGATTCCAACTTCGGTTGGTATTAGGCAGAAACGGTTACCGCGAGGCACGGTTTTACCTGGGCAATGACGGGTAGTAATTCATCCGTGGATTGCTGCCTGTTATCCGAAGGATGCACACCCGACGGACCGGCCCTGGCGTGCGACCACGCCGAAGCCCACTTCGCTACAGGGCCTATATTGTCGCGCCGAGGGTTTGAGGACCGGCGTCTTCGCGTCGTTCTCTGACGGTGTACTAGGGCCCGTGAAAGCGGGTTAAACCATCGCACAGCGGGGTTGCAGGCGCCATTTTTGTCTTCGGACCTGGGGATGCTGTGTCCGGCTCCGCCCGCGCGGGTTGCGCGACGGTTTTCCGGCGGGGCGCTTTGACGTCGGCATATATGTATATGCAATCGTTTGGGCTGTGTCTGTGACCTTAGTTCTCCTGCGGATCTCATCATTTCTGATACGATCACGCAAGGAGACTTCGAGCATAGCCCTCTCCATTGCTCTCTGGGGGACTTTGAGCCTCCTTAATCGGCACATTGTAAGCGGCATGTAAGGCGCTATTTGAACTTAATAAAATTTGTGTGTTTACCTATTTCTTATATCCGCAACACATACCGAAATCGGTTGGAGGATACCTATTGTTATTAACCTTCACTGCGCGAGCGCAACTCTCACTTGACCGTTTTTTATAGCGATTTACTTTCAAAGTTCCGATGATCTCAGCCGAGATATCTCAAGGAGCAAGTCTTCGGTCTGCACCTGCTTACGACTGCCAATTCTGAGTTTGTTATTTGGCTTTATAAATATTCATACTTTTATCGTCGAAATGACTGTTAAAATTATTTCGTTTCGGGCTTGAAATATTAAATTTGATCTGTTATGGCTGATAAGGAAATCTTGGTTTGAGGAACTTAACTTATGGAAATGGTGACGAGTTTACCGTTTACATGCCGAAAACCTCAAAAGATGATTTTGGGGTGGTGGGGCTTGGGAGGATTTTGTTATGGGGGGATTACATTTTTTAAGCTTCATGCTAATATGGAAAGGTAAGAATAATATTTTACAAAAATAAGAGGACAACCCTATACAGTAGGTAACTTTCTGTCAAAAATGGCGGAGTGTCGGTACTGCTTTAGCGTATATATCTACTGTGCTATGGGTTTCTTGTGAACTGTTGTAGCCTAAAAAAGGGCACACGTGTTTTGTAGGTAGGGCACCTACTTACACAATCTCTTTGAAATGTCTGTCCCAGTTGAACAATGGTCCACACGGTGGAAAACGTCGTTATGTTTGCTGTAGACCGTTTAAGAAAATTATGAATATAAATTATAAGTCCTTTATTTTCTGTAAGAAATATTGTAACACTGTAATTTTATTTCAAGAGCTGTGGATTCTGTGAAATAAATAAATAAACATATAATTCCTGAATGAATCAAAATAAAGTCCTAAAGCTAGGTAGTTCAAGATAATCAAAGGACAGCCCAATCCCAGAATTGCTCGCCAAATTAACTAGTCACCAATCAATTGATTCACCTTCCTCGCAAAAAGTCCGATTCAGAAGTAAAGAGGGATGGACAATCAGTCGCTTGATACTATCGATAAAAATAAAAGGTATGTATGAAAATGCCGTTTTTTTCTAGAAACAATAAGATGCGTAACGCCTATAATAAGCAAAAAGTCACCATACTTCATCGTCATCATCGTCAGCCCATTTAAGTCCCCACTGCTGGGGCACGGGCTTCCCTCAATTACATGAGGGAGGGGTAATTAATTGCCATACTCACCACGCTTGGCAGATGGGTTGGCGAGGGTTTTGATATAAATGCAGAGTTTTCCTTCTCTGAGTGCTGATGATCATGCCAGCAGCTTTACCTTAGTCGCGTTTTACGACACCTCGGTAAGAGTGAGGGTGGCCTATTCTACTCTGCCGGGGACCACACGGCTAATACTTCTATAATGTCTTATTTATAATAGTGTCCTATCGCTGAAGGTGGTGGCTGAATGTTTGAGATTTTGTTAGCGAGATGTATGACAGAGCCTGTCTTTGTACAATTATTATCTTTAAGTTATTGTGTTACCTATAATAATTATTATTGTAATGTGTTATAGTTGTTTTCTTAAATAATTTAATTCAAATAATATAAATGGTAAAAAAAAATCTAAAAATAATTAGGGCAAAACGTAAACATATAGTAACATAACGAAAAAAAAGAGTAATTAAAAAGAAACACTACATAAAATAAAAATAAATAAAAAAAATAATAATAATAAAACAAAAATGGAAAAAAACAGTTAGACGTAGAATAGCATTAAGACTGTCTTAGAAATTTAAGGAACTTTTAGGCACATAATCAAACATTTTGTTACGCGGAGCACTGTATAAACTCTTTAACACAATAAAAACTAGCATTAAAAAGGCGCAGACCAAGAGTCAGCGAAATTTGTTTTTTCATAAAAAACAAAAAAATTAATAAAAATGGTATTTTCCGTGTTACCTATATGAATTCAAATAAATAATTTAATTTGATTTTAGACTATATTTTAGAAGGTTTATATTAAATAGAGGTCAGATAATATTGTATTCTTGATGCAAAAAAAAACTTGAATATGACCCTTTTTTACTGTGCAGAATTGACGTTTTTATCAATGGTGACTTTTTTATTTAAAAATATTTTTTATCAAAAACTATCGTACACGTTTCTAAACGTTGTCGATAAAAGCACAGTTAATTATGAAGTAGTAGCATTAAAGGGTTCCTTTGCAAATTAAAAAAAATGTTACTATGGAACACTCTACTTTCTAACAGAAAATCTCTGTACAAAACGTACCCTTAATATTCCCGCCGGACTCGTGTCCACGCCAAGTTTGTCACACTGGTGTGATTGTTACCATTACTCCTTATCCTCTTTTTTGGTCCAAGTTCCAGCCTGAAAAAAAAGCTGTATTCTGTAGGACTTGTCCCCCTGCGTATTTATTATTATGGGACCAAAGCTGTAGGCTCATTATATGGTTTTATTTGAGTTCCAAAATCAACATCATACATTTTCAAATAATTTTATCTAACTTTCTTTTTATTTTGCCAAATCTTGATAATTGATCATTAGAGGGACAAGTTTTAACGGAATACAACAAAGTTTTTTTTGGCCGGTACTTTTATATTTGGATCAAAAATAGGTATATGAAAGTCCTAGGATCTCATTTATTTTCTAATGTTGTCGATATGTCGCTACACCGTTGCATCCCCATTCGGTCCAGCAAAAACCTAATTGCGGGGTCATTCATTCGTTCATTCGCTCAACCGCTCCGCTCGCTTCGCTCACATGCCCTCCACGTCTCTGAGTATTTTAACAAGCAAAAAGTGGGCGCGTGTCCGCTACACACGTGGATAGGGACCTCCATCCACAAGGATAAAATGGCGGATATTTTACAACATCTTGTGTACGTACCACGTCTAGATTTTAACGAGACCGCACACTGGAGATGTCTTTGAATAAATTTGGGATAAAATGTGAGACTTGCTTTAGGGATTTCAAACTAGGATTTATTGTGGGTACTATCTAGGAAAAGAAGGGATGAGAATAGACCGTAGACTTTATTTACATTGGTAGACATAAGATAATTATCTTATATGTATATCCTACTTAGGTATGTAGATCTTGGAAACTTACTTAATTACATAACATGGTATACTGAACGCTAAGACTCGCGGCAGACGGTACATAGATTATTTTTTTTATTACAGTTAAGTTGTTCAAAATGGTATGTAAATTTAAATAGAAGTGTCCGTTCTTATCTGTAAAATGTGGTGTGTATCTATTTATCTATCTATATTGTACAAAGAGTGTTTTAGCGTCGCTCTGCCCCTAACGTCCCCTCTCATCCGAATTACTCACGCACAGTGTTATAGTCTAGTTTTGAAATAATTACAACAGATTGAAGAATAATTTCTAGTTCCCCCAACCGATTACGGCTACGGCGGCCAATCTCAACGATCAGCCACGTACGCAGGATATATTATAGTGCTCAAGTTTGTGCGCTAACACAAGTGCACTCTCTATTCCCTTACCCTCATATTCCGATGGGACACATATCGGTCATATAAAAGCATTATTATTATATAAACTTAATTCAGAGAAATTGCTGAAAAATCTTTTCCATTTCTGGATTTTTAATATGGTTTGCTTTTTTTTTCATATTGTAATATAAATAAATTTAGAAATTCCATGACTCTTTTTTCCTGAGGAATTTAAATTTAGATTTTTTGACGATCTTACCTTGTTTTCACTATTCATTAGCAGACCATGCTAGTGTGTGGGGGACTAAAATTATACAGAAGCCTTGAATCGAATTCCGATACCATCCGAAAACTGGGATTGAGTGGTTTCTTTGGCGGCTGTGCGTGACGTCACATCACTCAGAGCTTTCTTCCAAGCTACAAAACATTCAGACACTGTTTTAAGATAATAACAAGTATGTTTCGAACAAAATATACTATCATTTTTGGTACTATTAATTTTTTATTTTTTTTATATTGAGAGGTGGCAGACGAGCAGACGGTACACCTGATGGTGAGCAATTCCTCCGCCCATGGACACCCGCAAAACCATCACCGAAAACTAACGACGGCTAACATTATGTAAGTCTTGTGACAAACAGCAAAGCTTTCTTTTATTTATAACGTAAGTATATCTAATTTTCCACTTCAAAACCGATAAAAATGTACTGTATAATAAAATCATTACAATACCACTCAGGTTGACGCTGTAAATTGAAAACAGTCATTAGACTTGAATATATTGACCTCTGTCGCAGTAGGTTTGTATAATCCGCCGTATTACATTACGGCTAGCTGTTATCAAAAATTGGGCCGTTTTGAAATGCAGCGGTTCAACGATTAGCCGGATTGTCAATGCGATACGTTCTTCAATAAGGTTGTCCACGTTTAGCTACATCGCACAACTACTTAAATAAAACAATGTTTAAAAATGAAAATCAATTTTAGGTATCTATCAGTAATCATGTAAATTGTTTTCTTCGTTGAATTCACTCATACCTTCGCAATTTAGGAACACAATATGTGTATTCAACACCATTGTTGTTGTTTATATCAGGCAGCGCCACTAGTGTTAAGGACCGGAACTAAAAACTATCGAAGAGGCGGCTAAACTCTCGCTTTATCACATTATGGCTAGCCCTGTTAAATTGCGCATGGCCATACATTCCGACTCTGTTTTATTCAGCCGGCATTCAATCCGGCTAATCGATGAACAGCCTCATTTCAAAACGGTCTGCTTATTGATAATAGCTAGCCGTAATATAATACGGCAGATTATACAATCCGACTGCGACGCCTCTAATATAAATTTATTTGTGGGCTGTGATTTTAAAGTTACTAAATGTTACACAAACCAGTGAAGTGGCAGTGGGCTGGTCATATTAGCCGCAGAACTGACAGCCGTTGGAGCCGTAAAGTCCTCGAGTGGAGGCCACGTACAGGAAGTCGTGCCGTGGCAGGCCCCCCACAAGTAGAACCGACGATCTGGTGAAGATCGCGGAATCCATTGGATGCGGGCGGCACAGGACCAATCTTGTGGACGTCTATTGCTTTATGTGTGATGACCGCGTCATTGCGGACGAGCTTACCTTCCCTATAAGCCGGCAAGGAATCCTGGCACTCCTTTGCATAGTTTAATGTACCTCATGGACGGCGGCGGGCGTGATCGCTTACCATCAGTGACCCGCTTCCTTGTTTGCCTCCTATCATATAAAAATACCAATAAATCCGTTCCCGTTTACCATCAGAAGGGCCGCAAGGTCGTCTGCCTATTTTAAGAAATTAAAAATATCTATTTAGGTGACTCGTAGCCACACTAGCGCTTTAATTTAATTATTATTAGCTACTAAACCGGTATCTTTGTAATAATTTAGAAGCGAAGTCTCTTTGAAAACACTTATACTATTTATGTAATACTTATACCTAACCTTTGGGTCTGCATTTTTTGTTTCGAAATTTTGAATTACCTACCGCAAAAACGGCCTAATGTATCGCGTTAATCCTAATTTCGAGTGCAAAAACAGACAAAACACTTTTGATCTTGTTTTTTGCACTCAAAATTTGGACATTTTGGACATTGTGGCACCTACTGTGGCATTGTTAATAATATTATAAAAAAAAAATGTTTGCTTAGACACACCCGCTCTCGAAATTGTTTAAAATGATCCGTATAGTAAACTAACAGTATTAACTCGATGGGTGAGCTAGTTAGGCTATACCCGTGCATAAAGACTTCAACTACTGGTAGCCAACACTTTTCTTGCGAGTACCCTCAATAAAAATCCCTCTCTCCTTCTTATGCAACGATTTTGTATTATTAAATGTTTGAAGATTCAAGGTCCCTTCGGTTTTTAACGATTCCGTACGAACCCCTTGGCCGCTTTGCTTTCCTGATATGACATGATATTCGTCAGAAATTCTGTCGTTTTTTTGCGTATGTGCTCCACTCATTAGCTTGAAATGTAATGTGAGAAAAAAAAACAGTATTAAACCTGGGGAAAAAAAAACGGTGGCCCCCCCCACTCACTTGCCTCAACAAGAAAATGTCATTAGGGACTGAGCGAATGTGTAACGAGGCACAATAAAACCCATAAACAAGTTAGTTCCCGAATGCGGACCACTGATGCCAAACGATAGCAAATACATGTAGTGTTGCGGACAGAAAAGGAGACTAGCGGTAAGGGGGGTAAAATAAATATAGTACCAAAATAGCGCTGGCTTCAGCCTCACAGGCCGCGCGCGCAGTTTCCCTCCTCAGCGCAGCTAGTACTTCCGTTGTACGAGCGGCTATTTCGGCCGCCCACTAACACACGCTTGCTATTATATTAGCAAGGAGCGTACCCCAACGTCCCGACTGGAGGAATCGGTGCCTGCCACGAAATTCATATAATTTTGATTTTGAAAATTTGCGCTGATGGCGCCTACATGGCGAACATCCGCGCTTCGAAGGACCCCAAAGATGTGTCGGACAAAAAGGAGACACCGGTAAGGGGGATAAATAAATATATTACCAAAATAAAAAGTATGAAAAATACCGAAAATTGACTTATGATAGGCCAAAACTCAGAATAGAAGGAACGTCAAGAATACATTTTAATATTTATAAAGGGGCGCCTAAGCGGCGAGGAGGTTCTGTCCTCGACTTTGGAAAGCACGATTCACTAGCCCCGATGGACTAACTGTAAGAGGCCTAGTTCACGAAGCTTCCAGAAACCTTCTAGGACAAGCGACCTTCAGATTTTTTAGTTTTTATTTTTATTTTTTCTTTATTTGGTACACATTACGAGTTTGCAACATCTGATTACTCAACAAAACATAGAAAATAATGGTAGGGGGTTGCAACACCAAATATGTGTACGCACATAACAATCATACAAAGAACAATATCGTGTAAATATTAACAAGTTTTTAACTGCTTTATATATATATATCTATTATAATGATATATATCTAGATATCTATATATTATATATATATATAATTATATATAGATATATATATATATATTATAATATGAATTTAATATATCGTTAAAATATATATAGAATACCCTGAGTGAATTGAAGATAACAATAATACAAGCCCCAATGAAGCTAGGGATCTTAGTCCCAAAACAATTATACCTCACTTTTCGGAAAAGTGCAGGTGTTTGGGACTGAGTTTTGTAGCATCGCGATTCATAATAGAGCAAAAGACGCAGTGATACTGGTTTGATTAAACCCTACATGGCCGTTCCGTTTAGATTTGTTTTGTTTTTTATCCGATAGTGCAGACAACAATACCGTATCACCTGATGGTAAGCAATTGCCGCCTACAAAAACCCTCGTCACACCCGTGAATCACAAGTGAGACCCTGCAAACTTTAAATACCCATTCCCCGGATTGGGCTTCCGGCACCCCCTCACTGAAGCAGCGAAATACAGTAATACCCTGCTTGAACGCCGGTTATCTGTGAGGCTCTGGTTATCACTGGTCGATCCCACCTATATTGTAAAACATGCCAAAAGCGTGGCACTCTGTCCCACGGAAAAATTAAAACGACTGTCCCTCAAGCACTAGTATGTAATCATCATCATCATCAGCAGCCCATTTAAGTCCCCACTGCTGGGGCACGGGCCTCCCTCAATCACTGAGGGGTAATTGGCCATACTCACCAACGCTTGGCAACGGGTTGGCAGAAGGGTTTTTTTGATATAAATGCAGAGTTTTCCTTCTCTGGGTGCTGATGATCATGCCAGCAGCTTTACCTTAGTCGCCTTTTAACGACACCTCGGTAAAGTGAATGGCCTGGCCTATTCTACTCTGCCGGGGTCCACACGGCAATTTAAATAGTGTAAAATATGTAGTCTGTCAATATTTTACACAATTTTTTTTTATAATAAATAATAGTGGACAACAATCACATACTTGATCCGACTTCCGAGATAGTAGCTCAAGCACCTGTAGTTACGGATCTCAATCAACATTGGGATTGGTACAATATATTACCTACATATAATACCTTTCTTTTGTCAATACTACTTATAATATAAACAAAACACCCAACCAATACCTACAGACACTGTTCATAGCACACAAATGTTTGTACAGTGCGGGGATCGAACCCGCAACCATTGGACCAAAGGCAGCGTCACTACCACTGTTCCAAACGGGTCGTCATTTCCAAGTAATAGAACTAAAATAAAGAAGGATTGAACTGAACCTGATAAACCCTGTTAAATCTTTAACAATGTCTAATCCGTGCCCACAAATCGCAGACACAAATAAATAAAAAACAACCGAAGCGATTTTTAGGAGTCCGTAATAGAAAAGAAAAAACGAAAGCTATATAAGATCAGTTTTTCTCTGTCTATATTACTCAGTTGCATAAAAGTAAAGTAAATTATCAGCCTATACACTGTCCCACTGCAGGTCAAAGGCCCTCCATCTCAGAAATCAAGTCTTCGCTATGATTGGTTAGGCTTAATGACCACGCTTGCCTAATGAGGATTGGCGAAACATACTTTTTGCTCGGCCCAGGAATCGAACTAAGGATCCCGAGATCATGCCCCGGTACTTAAACCACTATACCAACAGGGCAAGTTGCAGAAACGGCCTTTACAATGGTATTTAGTTATATCAAATTGCCTTTACTAGATTACAAAGGAAGTTTAATTATCTATTATCCGAAAATACATATATGAATGAATGATTGAATATTACTATTATTGTACTCAAAATAGGGTATTTTTTTATTGTTGGCGGACGACCAGACGGATCACCTGATGGTAAGCGATTTCCGCTGCCCAATGACAACCGCAACACCAGTGGAGTCACAAGGGCTCTGCCGACGTTAAAACCCCCCTTTCCCCCGGATCGGGCCTCCGGTACCCCTCACTCACGCAGCGAAACACAGCACAATGCTGCTTCACGTCGATCTGTAGAGGGCCGTGGTATCACTCCGGTCGAGCCGGTCCATTCATGCCGAAGCGTGCTCTTCCACTGTTAAACGTAGGTATTACAGGCTACTACCTAACCTAACTAAAAGGTATTACCTTACCTACCAAGTGAAACCTTTGAGTTAACACAGTATGAAGGTGTATGGGCGGTGTGGACTCATGTGCAATCTACCTCTACAAGTGGCCCTGTGATCAGTTCTGATCCTTATTCCAACTTCGTTGGTATCGGCAAACGGTTTACCGCGAGGCACGGTTTTACCTGGGAAATGACGGGTAGTAATTACATCCGTGGATTTGCTGCCTGTTATCCGAAGGATGGCACCCCGACTGACCGGCCCTGGCGGTGGCGACCACGCCGAAGCCCACTTCGCTTAAATGGCCTACATTGTCGCGCCGAGGGTTTGAGGACCGGCGTCCCTTCGCCCGTAGTTCTCTGACGGTGTACTAGGGCCCGTGAAAGCGGGTTAAACCATCGACAGCGGGGTGCTGGGCGCCATTTTTGTCTTCGGACCTGGGGATGCTGTTCCGGCTCCCGCCCGCGCGGGTTGCGCGACGGTTTTCCGGCGGGGCGCTTTGGAACGTCGGCATATATGCGATTCTTTGGGCTGTTGTCTGTGACCTTAGTTCTCCTGCGGATCTCATCATTTCTGATACGATCACGCAAGGAGACTTCGAGCATAGCCCTCTCCATTGCTCTCTGGGGGACTTTGAGCCTCCTTAATCGGCACATTGTAAGCGGCATGGTAAGGCGTATTGGAACTTAATAAAATTTGTGTATTTACCTATTTCTCATATCCGCAACACATACCGAAATCGGTTGGAGGATACCTATTGTTATTAACCTTCACTGCGCGAGCGCAACTCGCACTTGACCGTTTTTTATAGCGATTTACTTTCAAAGTTCCGATGATCTCAGCCGAGATATCTCAAGGAGCAAGTCTTCGGTCTGCACCTGCTTACGACTGCCAATTCTGAGTTTGTTATTTGGCTTTATAAATATTCATACTTTTATCGTCGGAAATGACTGTTAAAATTATTTCGTTTCGGCTTGAAATATTTAAATTTGATCTGTTATGGCTGATAAGGAAATCTTGGTTTGAGGAACTTAACTTATGGAAATGGTGACGAGTTTACCGTTTACATGCCGAAAACCTCAAAAGATGATTTTGGGGGTGGTGGGCTTGGGAGGGATTTTGTTATGGGGGGATTACATTTTTTTAAGCTTCATGCTAATATGAAAGGTAAGAATAATATTTTACAAAAATAAGAGGACAACCCTATACAGTAGGTAACTTTCTGTCAAAATGGCGGAGTGTCGGTACTGCTTTAGCGTATATATCTACTGTGCTATGGGTTTCTTGTGAACTGTTGTAGCCTAAAAAAGGGCACACGTGTTTTGTAGGTAGGGCACCTACTTACACAATCTCTTTGAAATGTCTGTCCCAGTTGAACAATGGTCCACACGGTGTGAAAACGTCGTTATGTTTGCTGTAGGACCGTTTAAGAAAATTATGAATATAAATTATAAGTCCTTTATTTTCTGTAAGAAATATTGTAACACTGTAATTTTATTTCAAGAGCTGGTGGATTCTGTGAAATAAATAAATAAACATATAATCCTGAATGAATCAAAATAAAGTCCTAAAGCTAGGTAGTTCAAGATAACAAAGGACAGCCCAATCCCAGAATGCTCGCCAAATTAACTAGTCACCAATCAATTGATTCACCTTCCTCGCAAAAAGTCCGATTCAGAAGTAAGAGGGATGGACAATCAGTCGCTTGATACTATCGATAAAAATAAAAGGTATGTATGAAAATGCCGTTTTTTTTCTAGAAACCATAATGATGCGTAACGCCTATAATAAGCAAAAAGTCACCATACTTCATCGTATCATCGTCAGCCCATTAAGTCCCCACTGCTGGGGCACGGGCTTCCCTCAATTACATGAGGGAGGGGTAATTAATTGCCATACTCACCACGCTTGGCAGATGGGTTGGCGAGGGTTTGATATAAATGCAGAGTTTTCCTTCTCTGAGTGCTGATGATCATGCCAGCAGCTTTACCTTAGTCGCGTTTTACGACACCTCGGTAAGAGTGAGGGTGGCCTATTCTACTCTGCCGGGGACCACACGGCTAATACTTCTATAATGTCTTATTTATAATAGTGTCCTATCGCTGAAGGTGGTGGCTGAATGTTTGAGATTTTGTTAGCGAGATGTATGACAGAGCCTGTCTTTGTACAATTATTATCTTTAAGTTATTGTGTTACCTATAATAATTATTATTGTAATGTGTTATAGTTGTTTTCTTAAATAATTTAATTCAAATAATATAAATGGTAAAAAAAAATCTAAAAATAATTAGGGCAAAACGTAAACATATAGTAACATAACGAAAAAAAAGAGTAATTAAAAAGAAACACTACATAAAATAAAAATAATAAAAAAAATAATAATAATAAAACAAAATGGAAAAAAACAGTTAGACGTAGAATAGCATTAAGACTGTCTTAGAAATTTAAGGAACTTTTAGGCACATAATCAAACATTTTGTTACGCGGAGCACTGTATAAACTCTTTAACACAATAAAAACTAGCATTAAAAAGGCGCAGACCAAGAGTCAGCGAAATTTGTTTTTTTCATAAAAAACAAAAAAATTAATAAAAATGGTATTTTTCCGTGTTACCTATATGAATTCAAATAAATAATTTAATTTGATTTTAGACTATATTTTAGAAGGTTTATATTAAATAGAGGTCAGATAATATTGTATTCTTGATGCAAAAAAAACTTGAATATGACCCTTTTTTACTGTGCAGAATTGACGTTTTTATCAATGGTGACTTTTTTATTTAAAAATATTTTTTATCAAAAACTATCGTACACGTTTCTAAACGTTGTCGATAAAAGCACAGTTAATTATGAAGTAGTAGCATTAAAGGGTTCCTTTGCAAATTAAAAAAAATGTTACTATGGAACACTCTACTTTCTAACAGAAAATCTCTGTACAAAACGTACCCTTAATATTCCCGCCGGACTCGTGTCCACGCCAAGTTTGTCACACTG
The DNA here is from genome assembly GCA_019059595.1 of Marasmia exigua. Taxonomy (NCBI): domain Eukaryota; kingdom Metazoa; phylum Arthropoda; class Insecta; order Lepidoptera; family Crambidae; genus Marasmia; species Marasmia exigua. The sequence goes on along the minus strand of CM032487.1, from coordinate 6,819,564 downwards.
GTGTGATTGTTACCATTACTCCTTATCCTCTTTTTTGGTCCAAGTTCCAGCCTGAAAAAAAAGCTGTATTCTGTAGGACTTGTCCCCCTGCGTATTTATTATTATGGGACCAAAGCTGTAGGCTCATTATATGGTTTTATTTGAGTTCCAAAATCAACATCATACATTTTCAAATAATTTTATCTAACTTTCTTTTTATTTTGCCAAATCTTGATAATTGATCATTAGAGGGACAAGTTTTAACGGAATACAACAAAGTTTTTTTTGGCCGGTACTTTTATATTTGGATCAAAAATAGGTATATGAAAGTCCTAGGATCTCATTTATTTTCTAATGTTGTCGATATGTCGCTACACCGTTGCATCCCCATTCGGTCCAGCAAAAACCTAATTGCGGGGTCATTCATTCGTTCATTCGCTCAACCGCTCCGCTCGCTTCGCTCACATGCCCTCCACGTCTCTGAGTATTTTAACAAGCAAAAAGTGGGCGCGTGTCCGCTACACACGTGGATAGGGACCTCCATCCACAAGGATAAAATGGCGGATATTTTACAACATCTTGTGTACGTACCACGTCTAGATTTTAACGAGACCGCACACTGGAGATGTCTTTGAATAAATTTGGGATAAAATGTGAGACTTGCTTTAGGGATTTCAAACTAGGATTTATTGTGGGTACTATCTAGGAAAAGAAGGGATGAGAATAGACCGTAGACTTTATTTACATTGGTAGACATAAGATAATTATCTTATATGTATATCCTACTTAGGTATGTAGATCTTGGAAACTTACTTAATTACATAACATGGTATACTGAACGCTAAGACTCGCGGCAGACGGTACATAGATTATTTTTTTAAAATATTTTTTTTATTACAGTTAAGTTGTTCAAAATGGTATGTAAATTTAAATAGAAGTGTCCGTTCTTATCTGTAAAATGTGGTGTGTATCTATTTATCTATCTATATTGTACAAAGAGTGTTTTAGCGTCGCTCTGCCCCTAACGTCCCCTCTCATCCGAATTACTCACGCACAGTGTTATAGTCTAGTTTTGAAATAATTACAACAGATTGAAGAATAATTTCTAGTTCCCCCAACCGATTACGGCTACGGCGGCCAATCTCAACGATCAGCCACGTACGCAGGATATATTATAGTGCTCAAGTTTGTGCGCTAACACAAGTGCACTCTCTATTCCCTTACCCTCATATTCCGATGGGACACATATCGGTCATATAAAAGCATTATTATTATATAAACTTAATTCAGAGAAATTGCTGAAAATCTTTTCCATTTCTGGAGTTTTAATATGGTTTGAATTTTTTTTTCATATTGTAATATAAATAAATTTAGAAATTCCATGACTCTTTTTTCCTGAGGAATTTAAATTTAGATTTTTTGACGATCTTACCTTGTTTTCACTATTCATTAGCAGACCATGCTAGTGTGTGGGGGACTAAAATTATACAGAAGCCTTGAATCGAATTCCGATACCATCCGAAAACTGGGATTGAGTGGTTTCTTTGGCGGCTGTGCGTGACGTCACATCACTCAGAGCTTTCTTCCAAGCTACAAAACATTCAGACACTGTTTTAAGATAATAACAAGTATGTTTCGAACAAAATATACTATCATTTTTGGTACTATTATTTTTTTATTTTTTTTTATATTGAGAGGTGGCAGACGAGCAGACGGTACACCTGATGGTGAGCAATTCCTCCGCCCATGGACACCCGCAAAACCATCACCGAAAACTAACGACGGCTAACATTATGTAAGTCTTGTGACACACAGCAAAGCTTTCTTTTATTTATAACGTAAGTATATCTAATTTTCCACTTCAAAACCGATAAAAATGTATTGTATAATAAAATCATTACAATACCACTCAGGTTGACGCTGTAAATTGAAAACAGTCATTAGACTTGAATATATTGTCGACTCTGTCGCAGTAGGTTTGTATAATCCGCCGTATTACATTACGGCTAGCTGTTATCAAAAATTGGGCCGTTTTGAAATGCAGCGGTTCAACGATTAGCCGGATTGTCAATGCGATACGTTCTTCAATAAGGTTGTCCACGTTTAGCTACATCGCACAACTACTTAAATAAAACAATGTTTAAAAATGAAAATCAATTTTAGGTATCTATCAGTCATGTAAATTGTTGTCTTCGTTGAATTCACTCATACCTTCGCAATTTAGCAACACAATATGTGTATTCAACACCATTGTTGTTGTTTATGTCAGGCAGCGCCACTAGTGTTAAGGACCGGAACTAAAAACTATCGAAGAGGCGGTTAAACTCTCGCTTTATCACATTATGGCTAGCCCTGTTAAATGGCGCATGGCGCCAAATACATTCCGGCTCTGTTTTATTCAGCCGGCATTCAATCCGGATAATCGATGAACAGCCTTATTTCAAAACGGTCTGCTTATTGATAATAGCTAGCCGTAATATAGTACGGCAGATTATACAATCCAACTGCGACGCCTCTAATATAAATTTATTTGTGGGCTGTGATTTTAAAGTTACTAAATGTTACACAAACCAGTGAAGTGGCAGTGGGCTGGTCATATTAGCCGCAGAACTGACAGCCGTTGGAGCCGTAAAGTCCTTGAGTGGAGACCGCGACTCGGTAGGCGTAGTGTAGGACGCCCTGCGACAAGATGGGATGATGACATTCGAAGGCTGGCTGGTGTGGGCTGGATGAGAGTGGCCGAAAATCGGGAGAAGTGGCGTGCATTAGGGGAGACCTATGTCCAGCAGTGGACGAGTGTGGGTTGCTGATGATGATGATGACACAAACCAGTGGGAAAAGAATCGATAGACATAAACGATAAAAGATTTCAAATATTGTTGGACCCTGACTCAAGAAATGCTGGGACGCGGTGGAAATTCGCTGAGCGAAGTAGCTGCCAAAATTTGGCTCTTCCGTGACTACAACTAAACTTAGCGAAGTCACTGGAGAAGAAAGAGAGAGAGCGGCCCCATGTGGTCCACGCGCCTAGGTAGTGCATCGCACTTTGAAGCGACGGCTCTGCGCTTGGAGTCGCGCACAAACCTGAGTTTTTCTGTTAAGAATTTTCTGTGTCAGCCCGGACTCTGGAAGTTCGCGGTCTTGTTGAACCCCCGTATCTCGGATAGCACGTTAGGGTGACGGGTAATGCACACTAGCGACGCCAATCGATTTTAATTTTTAGCTACTAAACCGGATCTATTTTAAACAATGTCGGGGTTACAACCTCTCGGAAAACACTTATACTATTTTTTAAATAACTGTAAAAACAGACCCAATAGGTCCAACGCGTACGCGTAAAATTCACGCCAATATTTCACGTACATAAATGGACCCAACATTTGTGCTCGGTTATTTAATAAATAGTATAAGTGTTTGCCGAGAGGTTGTAGTCCCTGAAATTGTTTAAAATAGATCCGGTTTAGTAGCAAAAAAATAAAATCGTTTGGTCGCTAGTGTGCCCTACCCGTCACCTCAAGCCGTTGTTCCTGCACCTAATCCCTCTCCGGTCTTGTCACACTGGTGTCCCATCGGAATATGAGGACAAGGGAATAGAGAGTGCACTTGTGTTTACGCACACCCTTGAGCACTATAATATATTCTGCGTAAGAGACTGATCGTTAAGATTGGTCGCCATAACCGAAATCGGTTGGAGGATATTTATTATACATCGACATCGAAATCGAGATTGGCCGCCATAACCGAAATATCGGTTTGGAGGACATTAGGTAGATACCTATACTTTGTAGCTATATCCAAAGAAATAATATTTATTGCTTAACAACTTTGCCCAAAGCTGTCATATTTGGTTTCCATCTTGGCCTAAATCAAAGTTAAGTTGGTAGAAATGTTTGAACATAGTATAATGAATGAGTAACCAGTGGTTTAATCTGTGTTCTCGAAAGTCAACATTGAGGCGGTTATTCTAATCGCTGTCGTATAATACGTTTTCTCTCTCCTCTACTCAAAGGTTATCTGAAGAAAACTTGTTTACTAGTAAGTATCAGCCTATACCTTTAAAAACCACACGCCGTGTGGTCCCGGCAGAGTAGAATAGGCCACCCTCTCTATTACCGAGGTGTCGTAAAAGGCGACCAAGGTAAAGCTGCTGGCATGATCATCAGCACCCAGAGAAGGAAAACTCTGCATTTATATCAAAACCCTCGCCAACCCGTCTGCCAAGCGTGGTGAGTATGGCAATTACCCCTCATGTGATTGAGGCAGGCCCGTGCCCCAGCAGTGGGGACTTAAATGGGCTGGTGATGATGATGATCAGCCTATAAACTGTCCCACTGCAGGGCAAAGCCCTCCGTCATAGAAATCAAGTCATCGCTACTAGGATGGGCTTGATCACCACGCTTGCCAAATGCGGATTGGTGATCACAAACCCAAGCTATGTTCAAAAAATTCGAAACTAGACTGTTTACTAGACTACCTATAATAAAACTTGTAAACTATGATTAGATTACCTCTTAGGCGATCAATTCCTGAAAGAATCATCTCCCCGTAGTTGTATTTCTGAATCTATACGATATGGAAATAAGAATAATTTATTACAAGGTAAATTGTTTCAATATTATGGCACTTTATGCTTAAGCTAATGCAAAAATAAGTTAAGTTTAAGTTAAAATAATTATAATGTAACGTACAGGAGAACACACCATAGGTCCCACACTAGGATAACCCTGTATCATGGGCGTCTACAAGACAAGATGCGACAGATGTTTTCTATTGGCTAAAAACTATATAATACTAAAAATTATGATTAGATAGATAGATATACATTATTGCACAAAAAAAACACATCTTTAAAATCTAGGCATTCATCATCATCATCATCATCATCAGCCCATTGAAGTCCCCACTGCTGGGGCACGGGCCTCCCTCAATCACATGAGGGGTAATTGCCATACTCACCACGCTTGGCAGACGGGTTGGCGAGGGTTTTGATATAAATGCAGAGTTTTCCTTCTCTGGGTGCTGATGATCATGCCAGCAGCTTTACCTTAGTCGCCTTTTACGACACCTCGGTAAGAGTGAGGGTGGCCTATTCTACTCTGCCGGGGACCACACGGCCAGGCATTACAGAAACTTAATTGTACAATTTCGGCGGTCTTATCGCTGGAAGCGATTTGGAAGCGATTTCTACCAGACAACCTTCAGGCAAAGAACATTTGATAGTAGAGGAGGACTAGGAGGTGCAATATTGAAAAAGGGAAATAAAAGTGAACTGTATATATATATTAAAATATTTATAATGCTAATACATAAATAAACACTTATATACTAATAAATAAATATGTTATGCTTGGATAAAATAATATAAAGGACTAGACTACATTCATATAAATTAGGATCTTAGACGGACCATCGACTACTACCGATGTCTGGACCTGATTTGATGATTATGATTGATGATTATGATACTTTTGATAAAAACTAAAAAAATTAAAATTATTTGTCTATTTTTGTATGTATAAATAAAGTCAACAGTGCTTGAGGTGTACCTATGCGTGTGCTGTTGTTTGTAAGTGTGTGCGTGCGTGGGTGGATGGGTGTTTTTGTGGTCGGTGTGCTAACGTGATTGCGGATGTAAGTGTGTGCGGATGTGTTAGAGTTGTGTTTGCAGGTCCCACTTATATAACGAAGATATAGGCTACACCTTCATATCCTAACAGGCTGGCAACGCATGGAGTCTTTTCATAGATATTATATGTACATAGATAATATATGTAAACTGGTCCATTCGGTGCAAATGGTTTTCATTGGGCGGTCGTAATTCAGTGGATAAGAACGCAGCCTTCCATACGGTTGGTTAAACATGCTCCTTTGGATTTTTCAAGTCTATGTGCGTATCTTTAACATTGGCGGTGAGGAAAACATCGTGAGGAAAACAGCACGTTTCGAATAGTTTCTGTGGCGTGTAACCATGATTCAGTTAGTCTGATTCCCCTGTCTAAGGGTTGCGAAGGTCAGACAACAGTCACTTCAATGTAATTACCAGACTAATTACAAATCCTGGATCATGTTCTAAGCGTACCCCGGGTTCTAGACTGGTTTGCAACCTGGAACAACATGCTTAGTTGAAGGTTTTCATGAGCGACGGGGACCACTCACCGTCGATGTGTCTTCGTCTATGATGTCCAGCTACCAGAAACCTTCGTACTGTGGTGGAACTACAGATTTAATATGGGTGAACGGTCTGAGTAAGTTTGACTCCCTTCCTGTTTACCATTTCAACAATCTTGTCAAACTTTCCGTATTCCGAAAGGTAACCTTTATAGTCAAAGGGCCTGTAGGCTTTTATTACGCGTTTTAAAACTCGCTTGATTGATAAGGAATTTGCACATCGACGGTGGTGTCAACTGGTGCCATTTATTTGAGCTAAGTAGTCAACACAAAGTGATGTCCGTCCTCATAGACGGTGGTGCCGGCTGGTGCCATATATTTGAACTGAGTTAGATGAGAACCTTGAGTCAATATAAAGTGGAGCCACCTATATATAGTTACTGCAAGTCCTCTATGGGTTTGTGTACATGGTGAAGTCTAAAAATAAAGTTTAAAAACTAAAACCCAACTACCAAAAAAACACTGTACTGTGAGTGAGGGTACCAGAGCCCCAATCCGGGGTATAGGGGGGTTTAAGGTTGGCAGCGCACTTGTGACTCCACTGTGTCGCGGGTGTCCATGGGCGGCGGCAATTGCTTACCATCAAGTGATCCATCTGTTCGTCTGCCTACCAATTACATAAAAAAAAACACGCTACGAAACATAAGAACAAGTACGCTAAGTACGAAACATGAAAATTGTCTCTGCTGAAATTATTATGCCGTATCGCCGTGGTCGTATGCCACATTGATTTTTATTTTATTATTATAATGAATCTGTTTTGCTACAGTAGGTTGCATATGACGGCGATAGGGCATAATAATTTTAGCAGATTAAATTTTCTTTATCTGTCACGACTACGATACATTGTATGACTAAATATTCTTTTTAAATTTTCACCTTTAGCTTCACATAAAGGCGACATGTTACCTACAAAAGATGGTATTATTGATTTAAATGAACATATTTGTCTCTTGTTTATTCCTTGGACCTTACAAGTTGCTCCTTGACTGAATGTGCACGCAGTGCCACAAACAGAGAAAGATCTCCATCTTTCTCTGTTTGTGAAACTTCTCCAAGTCTCGCAAAGACCGCTACCCAACATACATACAATCTATAATCACCACCACTCCGTCAGGAGTGTACAACTGAGAAGAAGAAGAAGAATTTATCTCTTTGAAATTGCTTCCTTATTATAAATATGGTAATATTTACACCAAATTAATTAAAAAAATAACTTCGTTTATTAAAAATATTCACAAGCATTTGTAAAAAAGAAATGATAGGATGTTCTCAAAAAAGTGCACTATCAAATGGGTTTCAGTACAAAATCGGTTATAATAAAGCCTTCTATGAATGTAATAGTCTATAAATATTGTATATGATAAGCCATGGACAATTAACAAAATGTCAAATATCTAATCGAAATGTACGATCTATATACAAAAATAAACTTGTGAGGCCTTTGTCTAACTTAGCTCTTGTATCTAAACAAATTCAAGTCGTTACAGTTCGTAAAAGAATTGTTATCTTGTTATTGCTTTTATAGTGTCCAGGAATATTTAGATTATAAAATATAAAAAAAAAAACAAATTTGGTAATGGTTTATAACTATGTTTTAACTATGGAGTATAACCATAATGTGTTCAGGCATGCTTATGCCTGAAAAGGTAGGATCAAGTGTAACTATTTCAAGATCATTTCTGTAACTTTTCTTTCCATACTCAATAAAGAACTTACAACTTTTCTTACATGAACTGGGTAGTACCTAAATCAGAGTGTGTCACACTCTACACTAGACACTAGTGTTCCATAGAAATAAGACGGTACGGGA